>JACAFY010018080.1:0-13701 GCA_015252635.1 Dictyostelium capitatum | reverse complement strand
AAATTTTTTTTTTGTTTTCTTTTATTTTTTTTTTTTTTTTTATCGTTTTTTCTTTTTTTTTTTTTTTTGAATTAATTTTTTATTTTTTTTTGTTCGTTTTTTCTTTTTTTTTTTTAATTAATTTTCATTTTTTTAGTTCGCGAATATTTATATATAAAATTAAAAACAGTAATATTATAATAGTAAAAAAGAATGACAAACGCAGAGATAAATACAAATACAACTACAATGACAGTAGTATTAAATGAAATTAAAAATATATGTGTATTTTGTGGAAGTAGAAAGGGAAATGATGAAACATATGTTAATACAACCAAACAATTAGCAGAGGAAATGGCAAAAAGAAATTATGGTTTAATATATGGTGGTGGTAATATTGGTATAATGGGAGCTGTTTCAGAAGGTGTTCATAATGCAGGTGGTAGAGTTAAAGGTATCATTCCAAGATCATTGTCACCAAAAGAAATTTCTGGTGTTACAATTGGTGAAGTTGTTTTCGTTGATAATATGCATACAAGAAAAGAAATTATGTATAATTCATCAGATGCATTCATCGCATTACCAGGTGGTATGGGTACTTTTGGTATGTATTCTATAAATGTTAAACACAAACATTAACATTAAACACATATGCCAATAACAAAAGTTTGCTAACATCATCATTCCATATATAGAGGAATTATTTGAATGTATTACATGGAATCAATTAGGTATTCATTCAAAACCAGTTGGTATTTTAAATATAAATGGATATTATGATCCATTAATTGCATTATTAAAAACAAGTGTTGATAGTGGTTTTGTTAGTGGTGATTTTGCAAGTTCAATCATTGTTTCATCTGATCCAATTGATTTATTAAATCAATTAGAATCAAAACCTCCACACAAAAGTGAATTGGTTTGGGTTACTCCAAGTCAAGTTTAAACAACACACACTCTCATAAAACACATAATAAAAAATAATTTAAAGCGTTTAGTTATTTTTAATTAATTAACCAAATATTGTATTCTTAATTACTTTAAACTTTTTCAGATGGTTAATTTAAATGTGCCACTATTTGTTTTAAGTTTTTAAAAGTGTATGATACCAACGTTGGATACTCTTATCAACTTCTCTGTCTGCTAACATTTCATCAGGTTAAAATTTGCAAAAAAACTATTATTCATTTATTAATTATTTATTAATATTAATTTACTCTTATTAAAAAAGATACACACACACCAAAAGATTTTTTTAAAAAAAAAATGAAAAAAGGAATTTATTATATATACAAATTGTTGTTTTTTTTTTTTTTTTGTTTTTGTAATTGTAATTGTAATTGTGTTCGAGATATTATTATTATTATTATTATTATTAAAATGAAGGTTGTATAGGGATTGAATCAAAAAATCCACTTGGATTATTACTATTGATAGTTCTTGGTGAATTACGACTACTACTTTCTCTTGATGAAATTGGAGATTGATCTCGTGATGAAAATGAAGATGAATTACTCATTGTATTTTGTGTACTTGTTTTCTTTGATGTTGATGGTGTTGTATTTGTGCTGATATTATTATTACTATTTGATAAATTTGAAATGTATGGATTTGATGCTGACATTTTTAATTGACCTCCAACTTCCATTTTTGGTTTAGTTGATGTAGTTGTACCACTATTATTATTACTATTATCAATTACTGCTGTATGTTGAATTGGTCTGTCACTCATTGATCCATTATTTTTACTAACAACTGATGAATTGAATAAATTTTGACGTGGAGAAGTAGTTGGTGAATTACCACGACTCAATGACATTGAAACACTGAAGTCAAGTAAAGGAATTTTAGGACGTGGTGATAATGATAATGTTGCTCCCATACCATTACTATTGCCATCCTTATTTAAATTTGTAAATGAAATTGTGGTTGCGGTTGTTGTAGTTGTAGCAGCAGTTGATGTTGTAGTGGTTGAAGATAAAGTAGGAGAAGAATGTGATTGAGTTGAAAGGAATGAAGGTGGTGATGACATATTTAATGTATCATTTCTCTTTAATCTACGTTCATTCAATTCAATTGTTGGATCATGACTATTTGATAATTGTCTACCATTGATGTTTGCTGATGAATTACCAACTACATCTTTACCTAAATTACCTGAACTACTATTATTACTACCACCACCACCACCACTCTTATTACTACCATTATATGGATTAATTAAAGTTGCCAAATCACCAACTGAGGAAGTTGTTAATTTTTTATCACGATTTTCTTTTTTTGTAATTTTACGAATGTGACGTTTTTCAATTGCAATTGATTTATCGTACAATTCTTTTTCAGACATTGGTGTTGAATCCAACAACATATTTTGAATGAATGAAACTGGTTCGAAACAGTATGGTACAAGTTTGAATGATAAAAATTTCAAAATTAAATTTGCTTCCAAACGTTTCTTTACAAAATTTACAAGTTGTTGTTCCAATAGATAAGAAGGATTACCTTCATCAATGAATGTTAAATCCATCAAATAAAGACCAACAAATGGAATACATGGTGTATTTGTTATTTCATTTAACAACATACGATATTGTTTGAAATTACCTTCCATATTTACAAAACGTTCCATTTGATCAAAACGTTCACGACGATGACTTGAAAGAGCACCCCAAGTACCACGAAGACGTGTAACACTACTACATGAAAGACCACTAATTATCAACATTAATCCATTGAAATTTTGCATGTCATAACAATGTTGAGCGATTTTAATGAAATATTTTAATTTCTTTATACGTAATTTGGATGATTTTTCACCAACAATCTCTGAACTAACCCATTTTGAACATTGATTGAAAATACCAATCATTGTTAAAATGTTTGGACAAATTTTTTGTGTTTCATCTGTGCATTTACTCCACTTTTTAGAAAGTAATTCAGTTGATGATATTTTTGAAAGTAATGTTTGATCAATTAATGCCATTTGACGTGCAATTTCAATGGATGAAATATCCAATAAATTGAATTCTGTACCATCTTGAATTTTCAATAATGGTAGTATTGGTTTTGGTGCATTTTGAGATAACTTTATCAACTCTTGTAAATTATCGATATGTTTTTTCTTTGTTTCATTGAAAATTGCAATTAAACGTTTAGCAGATGTTTCCTTTTCAAACATTAATGTATTTGTAATGAACTGATTGAAATTTCTAAGTAATCTAGCATCCTCTTGAAAATCATTTAAATGGTTTTGAACCCAATATCCCATTAAATCAATTACACGTTCTTGAATACGAGGTTTAATCGTTTTTTTAAATTGTGCCAATTCCAATGCACTCGCATGAATTGGTGGTTCAATATGATAACGTACACAAAGTAATTGAAACAATTCAATTGGTTTAATAAATGATTGATATGTTGCAAAAAAGTAACGAGAATATCCAACTTCTGTGTAATCAATGTTACAAAGATGTTCAATTAATTTTGGTACAGTTGCTGCTTTAATTAATCCATCTTGATAAATTATATTTAAATCTTGTATATCTGGTTCTTCAAATCCATATAATGATCCTAATCTACCACCTATAATCTTTAATTTTTTCAATGATTTTTGTTTTTCCAATTTTGCATCTATTGGTATATTTGTTGTTGATGATGATTCTGATAATTCTGATTCACCAAGGAAATTAATTTCTTTTAGTTCTTTAGATTCTTTCAATTCTTTTAATTTTCTTTCTTCATCATCTTCATCAAATGAATTTTCAAATGATGATGAATGTCTTGACAAACTTGGTAAATCTTTAATTTCTTTATTATCTTTTATAAACTTTCTTTGTGAATGTTGACGTTCAATTAAATTATTTGGTGGTGAATTATTATTACTATTATTACCAGTGTTGTTACCATTACCATTACCATTAAAACTTGAATTTAAATTACTATTACTACGTGATAATTGATTATTAATTAATAGTAATAATACCTTTGAAACCAATTCATACCAAATATTTAATATTCTTCTAGATTTATACCAACGTTGAATTTTTATTGCACTTTGAATTACTTTTGCAGTTTGATTTGCAATGATTATATTTTTTTGTTGTTTATTTTGTTCCAACAATGCAAAAACAACATTACGGAAACGATATTGTTTTTTCCAAACTTTATAATGTCTTTGAATTGTACGTGCACAAATATCACGACGAATCATCAAGTCACTTGATAAATATCTCATTAGAGATTGTTGATCTGCCTGTAAATACTTTTGTGGTAATGGATTACCACTTAAATTAATTGAATCCAATGTTCTAGAAAGTACTGCCAATTCACATGGTATCGATATCAATCTATTATGATGAAGTAATAAATGATTTAAATTTACAAGGTAACTCATTTCCATTGGTAATGTTTCAATTTGATTGTATTGGAGATAAAATTTACGTAGGTTTACCAAATTTTTAATTTCTTTTGGAATACTTGATAAACTATTATTTGAAAATGATAATTCCGTTAATGAAGTTGCACCGCATAATGAAATTGGGAAATCAATGAATCCATTATCCCATAATGACAATGTTGTCAACGATGATAAATTTGTAAATGAATCTGGTAATGAACATAAATTATTACTACGTAAATTTAAATTTGCCAATGTTTTTAATCTACCAAAATTATCTGGTAATGTTGTTAACTTGTTTGCAAACAATGTTAATGCTGTCAATGATGGTAAATTTGAAAAATCATTAAAAATATATTCAATTGAATTTTGACCAACATTTAAAGTTTTCAAAGCTGGCATTAATGATAGACAACCTGGTAACGCTGTAAGATCATTATGTTCAAGTTGTAAATTTTTTAATGTTTTAAAATCTGATATTTCTTGTGGTATCTCTTTTAAATGATTACGAGATAATGAAAGGTCTGTCAATTTTTTAAGTTCGAAAAAAACTTTACCAATTTTTACCACACTGTTTCCATCGATTTGAAAATCTTCCAATTCTGATAATAAACCAATTTCATCTGGTATCGTTGTAATCTTATTATTATTTATCCATAGTATCCTAAGTGCCCGTAATTTATATATATCTGGTGGTATCTCTTTAATTAAATTATCATTTAAATTTAATTTAACTATAAAACTAAAACTTGCACATAATACAATTGGTATTTGTTTTAGTGAATATTCTTTTAAATTAATTTCTTTTGAATGTGATTTTTGTGATTCTTCTAATAATTTCGAAACTTTTGATCCCTAATTAATATATTGAAAATATTGGTGTTAACACATATGTTTATAATGTATGTTTTATAGTTTAATTTATATAAATATATATACCATTATTAAATATTAATTATTGAGGTCCAATTATTATTATTATTGGTTTGACCAAATAATATCATAAAAAAAAAAAAAAAAAAAAAAAAAAAAAAAAAAATTTTAAAAAAAAATTTTAAAAAAAAAAATTTTTAAAAAAAAAAAAAAAAAAAGGATAATGATAGATGATTTAAATAATACAAATGAATGATAATATTGTGCTCCCAATTTATTTTGTTTATGTGTTTCTTTTTCTTTTTTGTACTACACTACTTTTATTTCATTATTATTATTGTGTAATGGTGATGACGATAAAAAGATCAAAATAATGATGTTAACTATAACATGTATTTGATGTGTGTGTTTGTGTGATGTGTGAAATAACAAATGAACTGAATAACAATAAAGTTGAAATAGTGATATGAACTGAATACTGATTATTATTGACATTTATTAATAAATTATTTAAACTTTGAAATAATCCTAATAAATTTGTATGTTGTCTAATTTATTTGTTTAAAAGTATTATGTATCTATTATCTGTTTTATGTCTATGTAATTTTTTAATACATTTACTTCGTGAAGTGTATCCATGTCTCACCTATATTATTTGTTTTTATCATCCACACATAAACTTTTTTTTTTGAAAAATGAAAAAAAATGAAAAAAAATGAAAATTTTTTTTTTTTTTTTTTTTTCGATAAATTTAAAAGCGATAATGATCGCACAGTGACAACGAGCGATAAATTTAATTAAGATTATTATGTTTACAAATAATTATAATACAATATTTATAACAATAACATATTTTATTTTATATGGCAATATTGTCATTGGTCCCATAACAACAAAATTTCATGATTTTGTCATTTGACAAAAGGTCAAATTTTATATATAATTAATTGACGAGGTTGGTTATTCAAATCACCAGAAAGATCGACAGATAGATCACATACTTGTCAAACCCCAGCCAAAATAAAAAATTGGTAGTTGTGATGATTCGATTCATATCAAATGGTATAGTCTCACTCTCGCAGTGAGATTACATTTTTTGTTAATTTTTTATTTATTTGTTATTTTTTTTTTTTTTTATTTTAATATCAAAATATATATATAAATATATTAAATATATCATTGGATTACATTTTTAAAATAAATAATCTCATTTTTTTACACCAAATATCATTTATTTTTTTATTTGGAAATTGCAAAAAAAAAAAAAGATTTTTATTTATTTTTTCAGTCTTTTTTTTTAATTTATTTATACCTTGTTAAATTTATTTATATTGTAATTATATAACAAATTTCAAAATATAATTCACCACAATATTTACTATAAAACTCATTAGTAGTATTATATGATGGTTAAGTTATCACAATAAATATGATGTATCAAAGATTCTTATTTAACACACCGCCAAATTCAAATAAAGAAAGTAACAACTACAACAATAACATAACAACAACAACAATACACTAAATCACCATCATCTAAATCATTAAGCTCAACAATTTCAACATAGTTACCATAATCAACGGGTTATTTTAGGTACCTAAAGTAAATACATAATTTCATCATTGGTAGTTGCAACACCATCATCATTAAAAGAAGAAAAAACAAAAACTAAAAGATGATAAAGTTTAATAAAATACAAGAATTATATTAAATTGTAAATCAATTACAATTAAAAGGAATAAATTAATTAAAATGAATAACACTATAAAGAAAATTAATAAACCTAGGTATGTTTGTTTCAAATGTTGAATTGATGACAACACGTTCATGTAACACAGCACTTCATAAAATCATTATAACTGATTCAGAAACTCAAAATAATTTATGTGAATTTTGGGATTGTTTAATTTGGTTTGTGAAGATACATTGTTGGGTACTGCTCTTGATTTCGCAATTATATTATCAAAAACCCAATAATTAGAGAATTGTATCATACAAATGATATTTCACAACAAGAAGATACCATTGATACAGCAATTGTAGAAGATTTAAGAAGAAATCAAGATAATGAAGAAAGTGGTGCTATTCAATCTCGAGAGGATGAAGAAGTACATGCTAGTGAAAACGATGACGGTGACAATTTTGAAATTGGTGTAAAAACTCCATCATCATTAAAAAGAAGAAAAACCAATTAAAGTAATTGGCAGATTTACTTCAAGATCATTAAGAAATAAGAGAATATCAATTAATTGTTAGTGGTGTCGTGAAAACTAGAAAAAATGATTTTATAGTTTGGACAAAATTAACAGATAATTAAATTGTATACTATTTTTTGGAATCAGATGAAGTTAAAGGTGCATTGAATAAAGCACAATCAACATTGGCAGTATTAACACCATTTAAAAAGATTCGTGATAATCCTCATTTTCTTTGTGAAGAAATGAAAGTGATTATCATTGAAGAAATGAAAGATCTTTTGGTAAAAATTGATGGTGATCGTTCAGTTGCATCATTTGTTGCAAATCCAAAAGAAGGAGAGAGTATAACAACATAATTTGGAATCAATTCTTTCAAAATCATCACCTTCAAAAATTACATACAATCAACCAGAAACAAAACTACAACTTCAACACCAAATTAGAATTTCAATCCGAAACAAGTACAACCACCATCATCAACATCAATAAATAGTGCAGATGAAACATCACCATATGAACATAATTTTCATTGTAATCTTCATATTTGTTTTCATGCAAATCTATACTTTTTTCTTTTGCAACTTTTTCTAAAACACTTAAAATTAACTTGAAACTTGGACGACTATTTTCTTCCATGTTCCAACAATCGTTTAATAAATTTTTGAGTTGAATTGGAATTGGTGGATCACGTGGAAAACTTGGTCTAACATTGTTATCAATACTTTTTTGAATTTCATCTGATCCTTTAACTTTAACTGTATGTATCAAAATGAAGATAATGAAGAAGATGAATAAATTAATAAAAAACATCAACAACAAAACAAATAAAAATGCATAAAAAATAAAGAGAAAAAAGACTATACAAGATTGTTTTTTCTTCTTCACAATATAAACTGTGATTACCTATGTGAAAGTTTTATGAAATTCTTTTATTTTTTTAATGAACTGAATTTATTATATTACTATTAATGGAGGTGGAGGTAGTACTATTAAATACAAATATTATTAAATAATAAATCTTCCTCCATCTTTCCACTTGCCTTTTCTGTTTTTTCTATTCTTTGAAGTTCCCATCTTGTTAATTCTTCATCTTCTTTTGAATCATCTTCTTCATCTATAACACCACCAACACAACTACCAGTTTTATTACGATCTTCTCCTTTAATTTCTTCTTTTTCATTATCATAATAATAACAACTATTATATGCTTCATCTTATACACAGCCTGTAAATTATTGTATGAGGAGGATGCGGTGGTTGGAGTTGATAGGATGGTGAATTAATTGAATAGGAAGGTCAAAAGAATTGACAATCAAATACAGTGTAATCAATATATATATCTGAGAATGAACCTTCTTGACCACCATCACTTCCACTACCATCAAAATCATCTGAAGATGCATCACTTGGTGAATCACTACAATAGAAAATGGATGACACTCTTTTTTAAATTCTATTCTTTTCTTCTTTTTCTAATTCTGACTCTGATACACTTGAATCATCAGAGGATTTCGTTGATGATTTCTCTGTTGATTCATCATTATTATCATCATCATTATTATCATCATCATCTTCTTCTTTTTCTTCTTCTTCTTCTTCTTCTTCTTCTGATGTTGAATAATTGGATAGATTATATTGATCATATTTATCTTTAAATAATGAATCATTTCTCTTTGTTGTTGTTGCTATATATTTAGACCAAATATCATACCACCACATGTTTTTTCATTATCTTTGATTCATCATTATTAAATGATTTACGACACTGCTAATGAATTTGATAATAAGTACTTATTAATTGACATTGGTGTTCTACAATCATGTTGTGTTAAATAAATTATTGATTGTATATTTAAATTTAATTTAATTATTATTGAAATTTGTTATTATAACCCAATATTGCTAAACAAAA
Source organism: Dictyostelium capitatum (assembly GCA_015252635.1). Classification (NCBI taxonomy): domain Eukaryota; phylum Evosea; class Eumycetozoa; order Dictyosteliales; family Dictyosteliaceae; genus Dictyostelium; species Dictyostelium capitatum. The sequence goes on along the minus strand of JACAFY010018080.1, from coordinate 4,342 downwards.
CAAAATAAAAAAAAAAAAAAGACTGAAAAAAATTTAAATTTTATTTTTTTTTATGCGATTTTCAAATAAAAAAATAAATATTATTTGTAACAAAAAATGTAATCTCACTGCGAGAGTGAGACTACACCATTTGATATGAATCGAATCATCACAACTACCAATTTTTTATTTTGGCTGGGTTGACAAGTATATATAAAATTTGACCTTTTGTCAAATGACAAAATCATGAAATTTTGTTGTTATGGGACCAATGACAATATTGCCATATAAAATAAAATATGTTATTGTTATAAATATTGTATTATAATTATTTGTAAACATAATAATCTTAATTAAATTTATCGCTCATGTCACTGTGCAATCATTATCGCTTTTAAATTTATCGAAAAAAAAAAAAAAAAAAAATTTTCATTTTTTTTTATTTAAAATTTCAAAAAAAGTTTTATGTGGACGATAAAAACAAATAATATAGGTGAGACATGGATACACTTCGCTAAACATATAATTAAAAAAGTACATTCAGTTTTTAAACAGTTACAACAATAAAAAAAAACATTCAGAAAATAGGAAATTATAAGATACTCTAATTGTGTTGCTTTATTTATTAATTTTTAAATCATGAATATTCAATTCATCGGAAGGATCATTGAAGGAAGCACCATCATTAACTTGATCTTTTGAAAAAAATGATAATCTATGAAAAATTGGACCAAAAAATGAAGAGGCATTTCCTTTGTGTATTATTATCATCTTATCTTTATAGGTATTTAAATTATTTACCGAAATTGAGAAATTTGAAATTATAGCAGGAACAATGATTGAATCTGGGTAGGAACCTTTTAATGAATTTGATGTTTCAATAATGGTATTGATTACCTTTGAATCTAAATATATTTCACAAGTTGAGAATTTTGTGTTGATAACTACCATTATTGAATTTTTACCATTATATTTTTTTTCCAATCCAAAAAATAATCTAATATCAAAACTAGTACATCCATTGCCCAATAAACTAATGATTCCATATTCTGTTGCTTTAAAATACTCTATATTGCTTTCAACTTTTGAATTGTTATATTTGAATGTTTTAATTGGATTTTTATCGATTTCAATTTTTTGACCCAACCTATACATATTAATAGTAAATAAATATTGGCATATATCGATCATTATTTCACAATAACACTGGTTATTTAAATAATTACCTACCCATTGATCCATTTATTATCCTCTCTATATAATTCAGATTTTTGAAAAATAACAGGTAACTCTGTTCCAAAAACTGATGTGAACATATTACCAAAAATATTAGCAATGGTTTTGGAAGGTACTTTTGATAATAAATTGATCTTTGTTTTGATTATTATTGATGTAATTTCTTCAAATTTAAAACCACCTAAGCTTTCAATAAAAGGAAATTGAACCACTTTTTTGAAATCTGTTAAACGAAGTGAATGTGCAATTACGTATTGGTCAATGACTGGAATGAATATTTTGAATGTTCCATTAATTTCATTTGATTCTTGTAAGAAAATATGACCATAGTATGAAATTTCTTTAACTGTTTTATCTCCAATTTTGGTGTTCCAAGTTACATCTTCGTTACACATACTATAACGCAAAAGGAGTTCCAAATAAGAGGATTCCAAACCTTTGAGCGTAGGAATATCATTTAAAAGTTTGGTACCAATCTTTGCTATAAACAATGTTACGTTTAAATCAACGTCTGTCCATTCATTCCCAAATCGAATTACGTTATTTAAAAATTCACCATATCTTGGTACAACACCTAAATCTTTAATCAATATTTTGAAAAATGGTGATTGAACAATTGAATCTTCTTGACCTTGGAGTGTTGGAGGAATTCCATTAATTTCAGTAACCAATTGTAATCCTGATTGCAAGGTTAATGGAGATAAATTGATATATTTGTATGTATATTTTGATAAAATTAGATTTTCAAGACCCTCTAATGAAGTTCCACTAAGGAAAGGAATAATGAAAATGTTGCTAATGATTGAATCTGCATCTTGATCTAAATTACAACGATATGAACCCAAAAGTTCCAACATTGATTTTATAAATTGTGTGTTTCCGCATTCCAATGCTGTTTTATTTGCCATTGGATATTCATCTAAATGTATGAATATTGTAACTCTTTCTTTTGTTGTTGAACGAAATTTATTTGCTAAATAATTCAATACATCTTTTAAATTGAATAATTGTTCTTCATTTTTATAAATTGTTGCTAAACCTGAACGTGATAATGGTATTCCCAATACCCCTCTCGAAAATATTCTTTTACTTAATGATACTTCACATGAACCTGTTAATTCTTCAGGTAATAAAACATCACCACCACCATTATAATCAATGAATACATCGATAACCAAATTTGTTAATTCCTTTAAAATTTGTGATTTATTTGAGGTTGGTAAACGCTTTAAATAATTTGCTAACATTCTTCCAAATGTTGTTTTACCCATACCACTACCAGTAATACATGCTAAAAACTGATGTGAACTTCTAGATTTTGAATTAAAATTTATATACATGTTTTCAATTGTTTCTAATACCGTCTTTAGTTGTGTTTCTCTATCAAAAAATTGAGATGAAAATTCATTTTTCGCATTTTGGTATTGTTTTACTTGTTCAATATTAATTAAAATCGTTTCCAATTCTTTTAAACCTAATAATAAAATAAAAAATTATTAATATCATCTATGATAAATTGGGGTTTTATAAAGTATACTTCCACACAACGTCATATAATTACTTTTTGCTTGTTTTCTATTGTAAACTTTTTCATCATTATTAATTATTTGATTTAATGTTTCTAATTTATTGGTAGGAAAACAGATAGTAAGTAATATGATACGGGTATTTGAATCAAATAATAAACAATAACATACGTTTTGAAATAACAAATAATTCAGGTGGGGGATCACCTAATATTGTTTTAACATCTAATGGTGATCCATTTGATAATAATGGATCTTCTAATAAAAATTCTATATTATCAATACTAATAGATAATACAATTGAAACTGGAACACACAAATCAAAATAGTAACCAGTTTTGTTTTCATAATCTATGGTATGTTTTGTATATTTAAATGTTGAATCAATTAATGTGATTGAAATATTTTTGTGAGACATGTCTTAAATTATTTGGTAATTTAACTTTGAGACGAAATTTTTTTTTTTTTTTATTTTTATTTATTAATTTAATTTAATTTTGTTAAATTTAATTTTGTTATGATGAATTACAGAAAAAGTCAATGTTATCAACTTGATTTTCATTACAAGTTAAACCTAATGGAATATTAGCACTATTTGAATAGAACATACAATTATTTGCAGTTTGTGCGAATGATACTTTTAAGTTTGAAGGGTTACAACTTAACATTACAGATTGTTTTGGTCCTAAATTAATACATTGAAAAGCAATTGCAATATCAATAAATTTGAATGTATTTTTCCATGCTCCTTCATTACATTCACCATCAAACGATAATTTAACAACTGTATTTAATGGTATTACTACGTCATCACGTTGAATAATTGATGCACTATTTGGTGGGCTTGGACAACCGTGATTACATTCACCAAGTGTAATAGTTTCAGTTGATTCCACATTACTAAATTGATTTTTTTTGAATGTGTTAATACTGATAATTTGATTTGTAGTGAAATCAACATGTTGATTCAAAATTATGTTTTAATTTTAATTGGTTACACATACCCTTGACATGAAGTATCATCAATATTATATAGTGAAAGTGTAACACTACTATTTGATGAAGATAATGTAAAAATTGATGGAACATTATTAAATTGTACACATTTATCAAATGATGAAATAATTTGACCTGTACTATCTAAACTATTACAAATTTGACTATCACTGTCACTGCTACTTCCACTATCTGAACTATCACAATGTGATGGTGAATATTGATAGGATTTAATTGAAAGTAAACTTTCTGAAACTACATTTGAAATTGCAAATAATGCAACAAATAATAAAATTAATAAATTATTAACATTCATTCTTTTGTAAACAATTATTAATAATAAAAAAAAAAAAGAAAAAAAATTCTTGGTTGATATTTTTTTTATAAAAAAAACAGTAAAGATATTTTCCGAGCTCGTTGTTTGAGGTTGGTTAAATTGAATTTAAAATTATAATTCTTTTTTATTTGTTTGTTTTAAAATAACAAAAATTAAATCATATTTAATTACATTATATAATATCACATTTTATTTAAAAAAAAAAATAACAAAAATAATCAAAAAAAAAAAAAAAAAAAAAAAAAAAAAAAAATTTAATTAAAAAAAA
>JACAFY010018062.1:0-13722 GCA_015252635.1 Dictyostelium capitatum | reverse complement strand
CAATTTCTAGAGATCTAAACACAACATCAGTATTTTTAAAATGAAGCAAAAATTTAGATAGATTAAATAAATATCAAATAAAACATTTATATCATCAAAGTATAATATATAATATATACTATATATAAGATGAAATATTTAATATAATGGATTATTTAACGTTATGAAATATTTAATGTTATGAGATATTTAACGCCATGAAATATTTAATGCCATGAAATATTTAAAGTTATGAAATATTTAACGTTATGAAATATTTAACGCTATGAAATATTTAATGCCATGAAATATTTAATGCTATGAAATATTTAATGTGAAATTTAATGCCAAAAGTTACGGCGGTTTTCTGTCTATTCTGAAAAAATTTATGAATATTCTGAAATTTTTTAAGGTATTTAAGGTAGTTCTGTCGTTTTTCTCGTCTTAACTACCTTAAATAAAGACGGTTTTTCGTGTATTCTGAAAAACACCCGTTAGCCGTGTTGTTGTTTCCCCAACGGACTAACACCCCTGGGCCGGCAAGGTATGATGGAATCCAAAATACGGAAAAAATAGATTCGCTCTCCTATGACTTCAAAATAATGGTTTATAAGTATGATTTTATTTTTTTGATATATGTGTATTATATTTTACATAGGGAAATAAGATTTTATTTTTTTGATAGGTGTAAAAAAGAAAAAATAAATAATAAAAATAAATATAAATAATAAAATAACACAAACACAAACCGTTCATATAATTGGAATATGGGCATCCAATTTTTTTTTATAAATGCTACAATTTCATATGTGATGTCAAATGTTAGACAGTTAGATAATGAATCAAATTATATATATTATTTTATTATAGTATGGTTATTTATGGTTGGCAAAAGGATTATTTCAGAGGTTTTTTATATAAAAAAAAAAAAAAAAAATATAGATATACATTTTATGTAAATAAGTATATAATTACAATACGAATCAGATCTGGCATAAATGTTTTTTTAAAATTTATTTGATTTTTTTGAATCACAATCTAAAATTGTAAATCTGTGTTAATATTAATTTTTTTTTTTTTGGGAAGATTTCTGTGATAACAACTAAAAAAAAATTAAAAAATTTAATCATTATTATTTGAAAAATATCTGTTATTTTTTTTTATTTTGGATTAGTGTCACCGAAAATATCTAAAAGTCTTTTTTTTTTATTTTTTTTGGTGTGACATTTCAGTTTTCTGTGTGTGCTTTTGTTCGAAATAAAAAAGAAAAAAAAAAAATAAATGCTGATATTTTATTTTTCAAATAACAAATTAATCAACCAAAATAAAAAAATATAAAATAAAAGATCCTCATTTAAAAATAATAATATTAATATTAAAAACACACCACACCAGTTATATTGTAACAATAATTTAATATATATATATAAATAAAAAAATGACAACATTAGGAAATCCAAAACCAATAATAATTAAAAATAAATCAGAATTATTATCACACCCGAATAGAGATACATTAACAAGTATAATTTATGAAGGTACTGAAATGTTAAATGAAGGTGATTTACCATCTGGTCTAATTGAAGTACAATTTGTATTGGAAGAATTAATATCAATATCAGGTAAATCAATTCCATCAACTGTTGAAAGTGTTCATTTTCCATATAGTGAAACTAAATTCACAACACCATTATCAGAATTACCAGTATCAGTACATACAGTTAAATGTGTAAATATATCAGGTGGTTCAATTATACCACCAAATATTAAATCAATTATATTTAATAATTGTCCAAACATTTCAAATGAAAAAGGTATTAAAATACCATCAACAGTACAAGAATGTTTATTTGATTCAAATTGGTCAAATGAAGGTATACCATTAAAACAAGGTGATTTACCAGAATCATTAACTAAATTAACAGTACATGGATTTCATAAATTAAAATTTGCAAAAGGATCAAATGGTAAAAATGTATTCCCAAATTCAGTTAAACATTTTACTGTAACAGTTGAAAATTCAAATGATATATTCCCATATTTACCAAATAGAGTTGAATTATTATCAATTCATTGGTTTAATTTTGGTATTTCAAAAAGTTCATTAGGTTCATTATTTAAAGGTGATAAATCAATATCGCCAAATTCAATTCCATCAACTGTAACTGAAATATATCTTTTAGGATACCCTGGTAAATTAGAAAAGAATACAATTCCATCAAGTGTAACATCATTAAATATTTTTTTCACTGATCCATCAAAATCAACTGTTTCAAAAGGTTCAATTCCATCAAATGTAACTAAATTAGATATAAATAAAATCATTGATCAACCAGATATAATACCATCATCATTAACTTATTTAAGTATTGGTGAAAGTAGAAATCAAGGATTAGAAAATATTAAAAAGATGATTCCATTACTTCCACCAACATTAACTACAATAGTATTACCAAGAAAAGTAACTGCATTCAATTTAACATTACCATCAAATATTACAAATGTTGAATATACTGGATTTGAAAAATTAGTACTCAAAGAAATTACACCATTAAGTTAAAATATACCAATGTACAAATAATATATTATATTAAATATTTACTTTTATTATTATTATTATCTTACAAAACTTGAATTTTAAATAAAAATTCTTAAATTTCAACAGTGGTTGTAGTTGTTGTATTATTACTTATTGAGGAGGAGGTTGAAGTTGTTGTTGTTGTTGTTGTTGATAATAATCTTTTTTTAATATATATTGAAGAAGACTTTTTAATTACTTTTTTTCTTTGAACTAGATGTTGTTGTTTTTGTTGAGTAGCTTGTTTTTTAGATTCAGAGGATAAATATTGAGTTATGGAAAGCTCTGGTAAGTCAGGCATATTTCTTTGTTTCTTTAAAACCAGGATACGTTGACCATTCTTTGTTGTATGACTTTTACTCATTAGCGAATAGTAGGAAGCAAGACCATGAATGATTAAACGTTTTGAAGGATTATCTTGAATGTATTCTTTTGTGTTACAATTACTAGTGGATAAAAATGATAATATTTCTAATTCTGTATCCATTATGAATTGGTTTTCCAACAAGAATGATTTCTTAAAGAATGGTCTTAAATTCTTTTTTAATTTACTATATAAATCATCTTCACAATTATGATTACTATGATGTTGTAAATTATATGATGATGTAACATTATTTAATATTTCTTGTTCTTGATCACATGATATATTTACATGAAATTCTGAATAATGTTTTAAGTTTTGTTGATCTTGATAAAATAATGTATTTCTATGTTCTGAAAATGTATAATCCATTTCTGCATTACTACTACTACCATCTAAACTACCAGCAGTTTTTAAAAATTGAGTATTCAAATAACGATTAAATCTTTTTGTACCTGGTCTACCTGGACTTTCTCTAAATGCTAATGAATCTCTATTTGATCTACTTGTACCTGATTTCTTTTTATTTGCTGCATTTGTTGCAATTGTTGAAAATTGTTGAACTACATTGTTTGACATGTTGCCACGTGATGATGTCAATGTTGATGTTTTTTTATCTGCTTCATCATTAATTTTCATTCTTTATATTTTTTGAATATATGTATGAAAAGAAAGAATATAATTATAATTATATGATGATTTATAGTGATTATGAAGTGGAGGGGAGGTGTTATTATTAATTAATTTATCATCCATTTTATAACATAATGTACGTGTGTGCGAACAACAACAGTAACATTGATATGGAGATATGGTTATTCACCTTATATTGTGTGTAAACACAATATAGGGAATGTTACCAAATTACTACTAATAAGTCTAGCAAATAACAATTAATTAATAATTTATCAATACATACTGATTCCATAAAATCTCTGTGATACGTGAAATTTCTTTATTTGATGCCATTTTTTTATTTATATATATTTATTATTATTATCTATTTGTTTGTGTGTATGTGTTTTTTTAAAAAGTGATTAAATTAATTAAAAATGTTTTGTTTTGTTTTTTTTCTGTTATAAAAAAATATGAAAACTGTGTGTTTTTTTACTTGTTTAAGTGGGGTTAAAAAAATTTAAATTTAAAAAAAATAAATATAAAAAAATTTAACTGCCTGGTATAATAAAAATAAATTTAAAAAAATGTGAATAAATAAAATAAATTATTATTATTATTATTATAATTTAATGTGCTTATTATTATTGTGTCGAGTTTTGCAATATAAAAAAAAAAAAAAAATAGAAAAAAAAAAAATTAAAAAAAATTAAAATTTGACATGTTTGTGTCGCAAAAAAAAAAAAAAAAAACTTTAACCATTTTTTCTCAAACTAGTTTATATCACAACATAAAACAAGAAAAAATAAAGATTAATCATGAACTTCTTTTTTATGTTGTGTTTATATAAACACACACAAACACTGGTAATGAATACATTAAAATGCATATATGAATGTTTTTTTGTTAAACTGAGTTTGTTTAAAAAATGGTTTATCATGTGGGTTTTTAGTTGTTATCAACAAGATTTGTTGTCAATGTAATCATGGTATCATACTATTTATTTCAAACATAAATTGATGATTATTTTGACTCTTCTACAATAAATCTTGACTATTAGTAAGCACACATGGTATACCATTGGAAATGTGTGTATATACAGTTTTTATTTGTATACAAAAGTTCTTTTTTTTTTTTTTTTTTTTAATTTTTTTTTTTTTTTTTTTTTTTTTTTTTTTTTTTAAAATTTTTTTTTTTTTTTTTTTTTTTTTTTTTTTTTTTTTTTTTTTTCGTTTGTTTTGTCTGAAAAAAAATTAAATTTTTTTCATATTCAACTTCAATTAAATAATGTTATCTTCAAGATCATCATTAATGATTGTTAATAGTTGTAGTAGATACTACTCAACATCATTATTATCAAAAAAGAAAATATTAATTAGTGGTAATGATGTTGTTGGATTATCATTAGCATTATTTTTAAAAAAGAAAGGTATATCATGTGATATCATTGAAAGTAGCAGTGGTAACAATAATAATGATACTGGTATAATATTAACAAATAAAACATTGGAAACATTTGAAAAATATACTGGTACAAAACAATTAATTGAAAATATAAAATCAAATTCAATTACATTAAATGGTAATGGATATTTTGGTAGAGATGGTGAAGGATTTGGTATACTAAATATTGTACAATATTTTAAAAATCCTGATAAACAACCAACAATATTATCAATTCAAGAATCAAAATTAAAAGAATTAATAATTAGTGAAATGTTAGGTAGTGGTATTAGTAACAACAATATTAAAAAGAATATTAAAATTAAAAAGATTTACGAACATGATATTACAAATACACCATTAATTACATTTTCAAATTCAACTATTAAAAATCATTATGATTTAGTTATTGGTTCAGGTAATTCATTTGAACAATCAGATCCAATTCGTGAATATTTAATTGAAAAATTAACAAAATCAAATGATATTAAACCAAATTATTATAATCAACATTTATCAACTACATATTATTTTAATACAATTACAAATAATAATTTCAGTTTAATTCCACCACTTTTAATAACACAATTTCAAAAACAAAAAAAATTGGTATCATTCTTATTACCAAATAAAAAAGTTGCACTTGCTGGTTCATTTACACGTGATTTTCAAATTACAACTGAATCTGATAAATTTAATCAATTAGTTTCAAGTGAATATAAAAGTTTTGAAGATATTAATGCACATAATGTAATTTCATTATCTGATGTATGTATATTATAATATTTCATTATTATATATTTGTGTGTGTGTGTGTGTGTGATATCACTTTATACTAATTTTGCAAATTACAATATGTGATGATATACAGAATAAAAATGAATTGATTTTAAGAAAAGTTGAAAATTTCCAATTAAATAAATTTGTATACAATTCATTTGGTTTAATTGGTGATGCAGCAGATAGATTACCACAAGATAATATATTTAATACAGTTGTTGGTATTGATGACGCAAATAATTTAGTTGAAATAATATCATCAGGTAATGATGTTACAACAACTACTACAAGTGGTGATAACAGTACTGCAATTCCAAACATGTTGATCAAATATAATGAATCAAGAAAAGATAGATTAAAAAATTATATGAAATCAATTGAAAAAGATCAAAATTTAATATTTGGTTCAAGTCCATTAGTTACTATTTTTGGTAAATCATTTTTAAAATATTATTACGCTGGTAAAAGACAATATAATCGTCTAAAAAATTTATTAAATTAAAAATAAAATAAAATAAAAACCAATATATAAAAGCTACTATGTCATATGGGTTCGGTACTTCAAATATTTATTATTTCTTCTAAATTAATAAATTCCATGAATTCATTCTTAAAATTTTCTCAAAAATTTGTGCTTAAAAAAGAATTTTTTTTTTAAAATTTTCATATTTTCATTTATTTTAAATTAAAAAAATAAAATAAAAAAGGAAATATATATATCTTTTATATTCGTTTGATTGACATAATTGTAATTTCCAAAACCATATATACATTTTAAATTTATATTAAATTTACAAAAAAAAAATGAAAAATAATACCACCACAGTAACAACAACAACAACACCAAAAGTAGAAAAAACAAAAGTAAAAGATAATAAAACAACAACAAAAACAACTACAACTACAACAACAAATACTAATACAAATAAAAAAAAAGTAACATTTAAATATAATAAAAAACAAATTATACAAAATGAAAAATATAAAGCATTAGCAATTAAATGTAATACACCAAAAGATAACTGGCCATCATGGAGAAAACATTTATATGATCATGGTTGGGCAGTTGTACCAAAAGTAATTGCAGAAGAACAATGTAAAGCATACAGAGATAAATTTTGGGAATGGTTAGCATCATTTGGTACAGGTATTAAAAAAGATTCACCAGAAACTTGGAAAAGTGCAAATTGGCCAAATAATATTCATGGTATATTTCAACATTATTCATTTGGTCAACAACAAGTTTGTTGGGATATTCGTCAAGAACCTGAAATAATTAAAGTTTTTGAACAAATTTATCAAGATAAAAAATTACTTGTATCATTTGATGGTGGTAATTTATCAAAACCAACATCTGAAGGTATGGCTGATAAAGCATGGCAACATTTTGATCAAGGTTATAATAAACATGGATTTAGATGTGTACAAGGGTTCCTTAATTTAGATGTTTGTAAAGAATATGATGGTGGTTTAATTGTTTATCAAGATTCACATAAAAAGCATGATGATTTTTTCATGGAATCAGGTGAACAATCAACTGGTGATTGGTATAAATTTGATAAAGAACCAAATGATTTGGAATGGTTTAAAGATTGTAAAAAAGTTAAAGTATGTTGTGATATTGGTGATGTTGTACTTTGGGATTCAAGAACAATTCATTATGCATGTCCACCCATTTTAGGTAAAGGTACTGGTAATTGTAGATCTGTAATTTACGTTTCATATCAACCTGCATCATTAGCAACACCAGAATCAATTAATAAAAAACAACAAGCATTCAATTCTAAAAGAATGACATCACATTGGTCTGCTGATCCAGTTAAACTTTTTCCAAAATCACCAAGAACATATGGTGATACTGAAAGAGAAAATAGATTCCGTTACGATGAAAAAACATTACCCCAATTATCTGAAGTTGGTAGAAAACTTGCTGGTTTAGATCCTTATTAAATCAAAAAAAGAGTTTTTCTTTTTTTTTTTTTCTTTTCTTTTTTTCTTTTTTTTTCAAATAAAAAACATACACACACACATTTATATAAATATATATAGATAAAAAAATATAATTTATATTTTATTATTATTAATATTATTATTATTATTATTATTTTCATTGAATTGTAATTAAAGGTGTTTGTTCAGTATTTATAGTGATATTATTATTAATTGAATTTTGATGTTTTTTAATTGATCTCTTTTTTAAATGATACCAAACTAAAGCAATTAAAATAATCATTGGCACAATTACAGCCAATGAAATTAATATTTTAAATCTTAATGATCTATGATCATTATTATATTGAAGTTCTTCTGAAGATGTTTCAGTTGGCATTTTAGTAGGTGATATTGGTTGTGGTGTTACTGGAATATTACTATAATTTAAAAATGTGTCTTTACATTGAACCTTTAAAATACCTCTATCATATTCTTCAAAGTTATAATAGTAATTATCTTTTGGATAAATTGGTAAATCAATTTCATCGGTATTACTATTTACATTATCATCATCACTTCCATTATCTACCATTGTTTCACTACAATTGAAATATGAATTTCCATTACACCAATTTGCAGATTGTTGACATTGACCATAACATGTTCTTACTGGTATTGATATAACTGTATCTTTATCATTTGTATATGTTTGGCATTCTGGAAATAACTATTATAATAATAATGTGTGAATATAACTATTCATGTGTGCACATAGTGTAGAGTATAGTCTATTTTTAACTTACAGCTGAACAAATTGTTTGATATACTATTGTTTGACGACATTGTGAAGATGTAAATCCAATTAGTTGAAAATAACGATCTGCCAATTCAATTGATTTTGTTTGATTGTATGTACTTGATACATAAACACTATTATAATTCATATATTTTGAACATTGTGAAATTGTAGTATCACCTATATAATTTGCACAATGTGAACCTTTTTCAACAGGATAATATATTATTGGTGTTGTTGATGATGATGACGATAAAGATGTTGAAGAAGTTGATAATGATATTTTAACAACACATACTAATATCAATAATATTATATTTTTAATTGTATTCATTCTTTACAAGTGTACACATATACACATACATTTATTATATTATATTTACACAAATATTTACACACACAAAACAAAATTACAATCAAAAATAAAAATCAAAAAAAAATAAAAATCAAAAAACTTTAATTTTTTTTTTTTTTTTTTATAAGATTTGTCTCGATTATCACCGTTTTTTTTACTTGATAAACCGGTAATTCGGCAAATATTATTTCTTGTAAGATTAAATGATTTTAGTATAAGAGTAAAAAATTAATCAGATGACATCATATCACAGGTGAACCTACTATTTTTAAAAAAATTGGTAGTTTATTTGGAATTGCTATTATTATTATAATTGTTGTTGGTGGGAATATATACAGGTGGCTATGTATCAATCATTATATTGTAGTGATTTTTGCTGTAAGGCCGCCTTTATTCCCACCCTACACACTGTTATTGTTGTTGTTGCTGCTGAAATATACAGGCCACTTATTCACATCATTTTAATTATTTTGCTGTAAGGTGACCTTTATTTCATTATTGATTCTATTGTTAGTATTATTGTTGTTGTTAGTATTATTGATGTTAGTATTATTTTTAGAAGTGTGAATGGGAATATACAGGTGACTATATATAGTATTTTATCGTATTATATTGAAATTAAATTGGAAATTTCCTCACAATTTAATTTTTTTTAAAATTTTCCGATTTAATTAATTTACTCTCAAATTGAATGAATGGTTTATAGATGTGTGTTATTATAATTAATTGATGATTTACTATTTTAAAAAATAATTAATAATTTAAATTTTAGATTTATTTATTTTATTTTATTTTTTTTTATTGAATTTTATTTTATTTTATTTTATTTTATTTTATTTTATTTTATTTTATTTTATTTTATTTTATTTTATTTCTCAATGACTTGGTAATGAAAACTTAAAATACAATTAGTAAATATGATTGTCTTTACATATTTAATTTAAAAACATAAATTAGGGGTGGTCAATTAATAATTTTGATTTATTTATAATTATTCTTTAAATTTTATATATATATCCTATTGATTATTTATTGTTATTTCGGTCTTTTATTTTTATAATAGTTTAAAAAATAAATTAATATTAAAATATATATATATAAAGTTAAAAAATTGGTATTATTCTGTTTTATAAAAGTAATATATTTACCCAATTTTACAATTATTTATTATGTACTATAATAATAAAGAAGCCACAAGTGATATTATATAAGCCATAATTAAAATAAATAGTATAATAGCAACTGAATTATTTGAATTTCTAATATTTCTAATAAATACAACATATATTACAATTAAACCAATTGAAATTGTAACAAATAAAGATATTGATATACCAATTACTGATATTAAACTTGATTCAGTTTTTGAATAATTATGTAACATAATATATTATCCTTATTATTATTATTATTATTAAACAATAAAAAAAAAAAAAAATAACAATTTTACAAAAAATAATAATATAATTATTTATTTGATAGTTTGTTTGTTTTGAAATTATATTATTTTTTTATTTAATTATGATAAATTCACTACTTGTGTGTATGTATGTATATATGTATTTATATTAATTTTAAGATTGCAAATGGTGCATTTTTTATTTTTAATTTGCCCAAGGATAAGTAGGTCTTTTTTTTTAAATTTTTTTTATATGTTTTTTATTTATTTTTAATGGTCTTTACGTGTGAGTGCAAATGTGAACACCCCTATACGCACTAAAAACATTTTTAATGAATTTAATATTTTTTTACACTTTCACACCCTTAAAATAATTTTAATTGTAACCACACTCACATTAAACCTATCGTAAGCTTGTAAATATTAAAAAAACAATTTTTACATGCACACAACTTTAATTTTTCCCCATAATTTCTATAAAACAAATGAGAGAAATAAACAAAAAAAAAATAAAATGCCCATTTTGAACTGCAACAAGTAAAAACCTAATTATTTAATTATCTGGATTATATGTATTTATTCATTTATTATATTATTGGAATTAAAAATAAATAAATAAAAAGTTGGTGTAAAACATTAACTGAATAGACAAATATATATATATATATATATATAAATTACATTATTATCAATTATCATTGCTATTATTATTTAAATTATTATTTTTATTTTTATTATATTAAATTTTATAATTAAATTTTTCGATATCAGTTTTTTCATTTTTCTGATTACAGTTGAACATGTAACGAGTTCTCAAAGTTGGATCACACTATAATATGTTAGTTTATCCATTTATAGATATTGTACAATGTGGTTTCTATGTATATGTGTGTGAGTGTGTGAGTGTGTGTGATTTAATTTTTTTTTTTTTGTTTTTTTAATTTTAATTTAACTATCATACAACTCTTGCAAATTAATTACTGTACAATTTTTTACACAATTAAAACATAATAATAATAAAAATCACAACATAAACAAATGGAACCATTGATTAAACAATCAAATAAAGTGTATTTCTCATACGCGCTTTTATTCATTTTTACGTTTTACCTTTTTGGTAAAATAGCAAGCAATAAATTAATATATACTTTAAAAAAGAGTTTTGTTACTTTAGATTTCTTTTTATCATTTTTACAATTCGTACTAAATATGTTTTTATTTATAAATTGTTACAACAATATAAAGTTATTCATTACAATTATTCAACTTGGTAGATTTAAATTTAATTCATTAATTATATTTTTTCCATTATTATATAGTGTATTTGGGATAACAACAATTCTGTATAGATATTATTTACTTTATAAAAGTGGTAACATTAATAAAATGAATGAAAAAACATTTTCATATGGATCAAGATTAAATAATTACAAATTCAGATTATTAATGGGTATTTGGTTCACTTTACATTATTATTTAAACTATATTCGTTACTATGGTTGCAAAGAAATAATTGAATATTATGACCTCAGGAATAATCAAGGGCATATTGGGTTTTGTTGGAACTATTCATTTGATTCAATTAATGAACTTGATAACCTCTTGGGAAATCAATTCATTGATTATGGATTTAATATTGTCTATCCAATGGCCTTTAAATGAAGTTTTAATGATTTTGTGATAATAATTAATAAAACTATACACCAATAGATAACCATTGCTATTGACGATATATAATTTTGTGATAATTCAAAAGGTTGTGCATTAGGTTTCAAATGTTCATATTATGAAGGTAGTCAATTTATGATTTGTAAACCATCAAAATATCAAGATTTAAATCAGCCATGTAAAAATTCAATTGATTGTTTAGGTAATTTACAATGTACATATAATTTATGTACAAAAGAAAATAATGGTAATTGTACATTACATGAAGATTGTGATCAACATCAATATTGTAATAATGATAATCAATGTGTTGATCGTTTACAAATGAATTCAAATTGTGTATTAAATGAAGATTTATGTGTCCATCAACTTTAATACAAATTGAATCAAATACTGGATATACTTCAGAATGTACTAAAATTCATGATAACGTAAAGAAATATAATTCAAGTTCAGATTGTGATAGATTATGGCAATCATGTGAATGTACCGGTACAATTAATAATTCAACATCTCAATTCAAATACAAAATTGATAATCAATGTTCAAAATTATATGTTGATTTACAATCATGTTTAAATGGTCATAGTTGTACTGTTATACATGATATTGGTAGTCCACATGAACTTTATGAAAATAGTTATAATATGAAATAATGTAAACAAGAATCATTATGTTTTTATAATCGTTGTTTAAAAAAAGAATTTGGCAATTGTGTATTCCCAGATAATTTAACATGTAATCAAAATGTATTCACTGATTTCACATTAAGATCAAAAACTGGTAAATACACTGATGGACTTGGTAAAGATGCAAAAGATCCTGATGAAATTGGTTCATCCTCCTCAAATTCAAATAGTTCATCCACAATTTCAAGACCAATTACAACAAACTCAACAACAAGTATTATTATTAGTCCAGATATCAATAGTCAAGCTACATTTTTAAATTCACCATTTTCATTATTCTTTATATCATCACTATTACTATCAAGTGTATATCTTCTCTTTTAAAAAAAATAAAAATACATATTTTTCTTTTTATTTTAAATCACATCCCACCGCATTCTTTTTCATAAAACATTTCATTTTATCATATCACATGATAGTGATGAATTTTCAAAAGCAAATTGGCAGATGTTGAATTATACAAAAAAAAAAATTTAATATTTTGTTTAAAATAATAACCTTTTATTATTTTTTTTATAATTTATTTAATGTTTAAACAACACCAGCAACTTTTCAATTTAGTTACATTGTTGTTTATTTGATTTTTAATTTAATTATTGACTATTCTATTACATTTAGTTGAGTACGTATTATTACTTTTTGTCTAATGTCTATTGTTTTTATTACCACTACAATTTAATTTAAATTTCTCTATTTGATTTATCATTTGACATATCTATATGTACTTGATATTATTTCTTTGTTTTTGAGATATCTATACCTCTACAGCCATTTAATTAGGTTGTAATATTATTGTTGTTGTTATTTTTCTTTTTTTCCAGCAACTATTCTTGCATTTATAATCTATATATATTAATATTACCACGACCATATAATTCATAAATTTTCATTACGTGGAATTTCTAATCTTTGTAATTTTACACTCTATTCATATTGTTCTCTTTCTAGATTAATTTGATTACATAATCCATCTTGTTGATTTTTAACCATACTATCATAGAGTGGATGTTGTAATTGATCAATTAAATTTAATTGTTTTAATTGACCATCTTGTAATTGTTGATGTTTTTGAATTTCAATTAATTCTTTATATTGAGTTAATTGAAAATCAACTTTATATTGTT
>JACAFY010018053.1:0-13722 GCA_015252635.1 Dictyostelium capitatum | reverse complement strand
AGTTAAGATACCTCTTTTTGATTGTGCTTCATCACCTACATATGAATCTTTTTCACCCATACCGACCATAACACCAGTGTGTCTTGGACGACCTACAATTGATGGGAATACAGCTCTTGGGGCATCATCACCAGCAAAACCGGCTATACACATACCTGAACCATTATCAATAACTGTAAATTATGTTTTTTATGTTAATTATTTATTCATGTTATGCATAAATATTAAATAACATTCAATTTAAACTTACCTAAAGCTTGTACATCTTCACCTTCCATTTTTATTTATTTGTTTATTTATTTATTTATTTGCGAGAAATCTCTTATTAATGATTTCATTTTCTAATTCCTTCCTTTTTATTGTTTTTTTTTTTTCATAAAAATTTTTGATAAATTTTTTTTTCATAAAAAATGGGTAGAAATGGCTTTTTTGATTGGATTTTTATAAACCACAAATTTCCAAATAATATCTATTACAATAATCAATTGATGATGGATTATCAATTTTATAATACCATTGATTAAATAATAGATATTATTAGTATTAATAAACATTTTATTAATGGTGGGGTATTGTATTTAACCATTTAATTACTTTTCATTCTTGTGTGTATGAGTGTTTATAAATTAATTGTAAAACGTTATCTAATTTAAATTAATTTATCAGTGGATATTTACCATTTTTATTAAAACAAACAACAAAATAAATAAATAAAAGTTACAAAAACAACAAAGATAATGACTAAAAAATAATTGTGTAGTTGTTGAAATGAATTATTTATTTACCATTTTTTAAATTCATAAATTTCTTGTACTCTATAACCAATCATACCAGGACGTGAATTATAATTTGTTATTTTTAAAAAATCAATATGTGAATAAATATCATCATTTTTTAAATTGTTGAATAATGATATTGTTTGATTAAATTTAGAACCAATAAAAAATGATGAAACATAATATGATATCATTTGAAATCTTTTAATTGATTTGTTTTTATATTTTGTTGTTATCATTTCAAATATTTTATGCATTACTACATTTTTTAAAGTAAACATTTTTAAAGATGATATTGATGAAATTAACATTGAAATTTCATTATAAAATGAATTTAAAATTGTATCATTTGATTGATCCAATTGATTACATGGATTATATTTCCAAAAACTTCTATCAATATCACAATGATGACCAATTGATAAATGTTTAATGTTACCATGTTTTAATAATTTTTTAGATAATGATAACCAAACCCTATGAAATTCAATTTTATCACCTCGTAAACTATCACAAGTACAATTTATAACTTTACCAGATTTTTTATCTTGTTCATTTGAAAAATGATAAATTAATTTATGAAAACAAAAAACCAAACATATTTGTCTTAATTTTGGTGATGATTTTAAAATTAATTTAATATCTTTAAATGTAATAAATGTTTTTATATTAATTGATTGTATATTTGATAAACTACCATTTTGAAATAATGGCCATATATTTGATAAAGATGATTGTTCAATTATAACATTTAAAAGTGATTTTTTATAATGTTTAAATATATTTGTTATAAATTCATTATCATTTACATAAAATGATGAAATTACAATTGAATTAATTTTTGATATTTTTTGAATTAACTTTTCAATTGACCAATTAAAACTTTTGAAATTTAAACAAGATAAATCACATTTAATTTCATTTTCATTGAATATTGGTACATGAAAATTATTTGATTTTGGCATTTTATCAATAATATAATTTGGTCTTGTAATTATTAATTTTTTAATATTTGATAAATTATTATTAATTTTAATATTAATACTATTATCAAAGTTTAAACTTGAATACAATTGATTTGATGAAATATTAATTATTAAATATTTAATATTTGACATTTTAATAATTGAATAATTATTAATACTACCAAGATAATTGAATAATAAAAGATATCTATCATATCCAATAATTGAATTTATATTATTTGATACAATTTCAAACCATTCATGTGAAACTAATGATATATTTAATAATAATTTATTAATTTCTTTTTCATTTTCTTTAAAAAAATAATAATATTCATATGTTGTTGTTGAATTTTTATTAAAATTATTTATATGTTGACATATTAATTTAATTATATATTTTTGAATGTATTTTGTTAAAATTGGTATTGGTTTATCATTGATGGCAATTTCATTAAAAGTTAAATTATTATATATATTAAATAAAAATGTAAAACAGTTATTCATTGTATTGGGTATGTATAATATCTTATTTAAACAATAAAAATAAAAATAAAAAAAACTTTTTTTTTTTTTAGATTTCCTAAAAAATTCTTAATTAAAAAGAATCTAAAAAAAAAAAGTTTATACACACACATATCATCATATTAGGAAAAAGCATAATAACTGATGCTCAATGAAATTAATAATTGTTATCTTTTTTTTTAAATTTTTAAAAAAAAAAAAAAAAAAAAATATTTATTTAAATTTTAAAAAAAAATTTATATATTTTTTTTTTTTTTTTTTTTTTTTTTAATTTAAATTTCATTCAACACACACTGTAAACAAATAAATAAATAAATAAAATCATATGAAGATTGAATGTGCAATTTGTTTTAATAGTTTTAGCAAAGAAAATAGTTTATCGTTACCATATAGATTAATAGGATGTGACCATTTTTTTCACAAACAATGTATTGTCAAATGGTGGGATAAAGATAAAACTAAATCATGTCCAACTTGTAAAAAAGATTATTCAGATAAAAGTAATGATAGTGTAATTGTATATGATAATTTAGTAGCAAATTTATTAGATCAAATAAATAAAAATCAAGATACTGGTGATAAAGAGGATGATGACGATATACATGGAGAAGGTGAAGATATTAAAGGTGAACAAAATCAACAACATAAAGCAAATGATAATCACAATGATGGAAGGGAAAGAAAAAGAGATATAGGTGATAAAGCAAAACAATTTGTAAAAGAAAATCCAAGAGCAACAAAAGTAATTGCAGGAGTTGTTGGAGTTGTTGGAGGTACAGCAATCACAGCTGGTTTAATAATAGCTGCACCTATTGCAATTGCTGGACTCGGTTTTGGTGCTGCAGGTGTTATGGGTGGAAGTGTTGCAGCATCAATGATGAGTACATTTGGTACAACAGCAGTTATATCATCTTTGCAGAGCATTGGTGCAATTGG
This sequence comes from Dictyostelium capitatum, assembly GCA_015252635.1. Taxonomy (NCBI): domain Eukaryota; phylum Evosea; class Eumycetozoa; order Dictyosteliales; family Dictyosteliaceae; genus Dictyostelium; species Dictyostelium capitatum. Next base: position 10,520 of record JACAFY010018053.1, on the reverse strand, counting down.
GGGATTATTGGCAGCTAAAGGTGGAACTGTTGTAATAGGTGGTAGTATTGCTGCTGGTACAGTTGGTGGTGGTGTGGTTGGTGTTAAAAGTACAAAATTCTTTGATAAATTATTTAATAGAACTGATAATAACAACAACAACAATAATAATAATAATAATAATAATAATAATAATAATAATAATAATGATAATGATAAAAAAGATAATTAGATTCTGAATTCAATTTTTGTATTTAACAGATAATTGAAATAAATAATGATCATCTAAAATTTCTTTTTTTTTTGTATTAATTTTCCATCCTTTCTGAAATTTTTTATAAAAAATTTAATTTTTTTTGATTTTTTTTTCTTTTTTTTTAATTTAAAAATACACACATATACAACAAATAAATATAAAATTTAATAATAATGTCAAGTTATGAAGAACCAAACTCTGACGATGAGTATTATACAAATGAAGAGTTTGATATAGATCAATCAATGAACGAAGAAGATGAAGAAGAAGAAGAGGGAGAGTATGATGAAGAAATAGCAGACGAATCATCAAATTCATCATTACCATATGATTCAGACGATTCAGATTTCGATATAAATCAAATTGAATATCATATAAGTGACGCTTTAAATAGAGTAGTAAATAATAATGATACATATGTAGGCGAAGATGGTCAAACAAGATTCAATAATTTTAATGATGAATTTTATCAAATTAATAAACCACCACCCTCAACAACTACAACGTCAACAACAATAACAAAAAACACATTATCATCATATATGTTTAAAATAATAAAAATAATAGATAAATCATTCAACAGATTCCAATTTGATAAAATTATAGTATGTCGTAAAAAAATATATTTAGAAGATCAACCTACAGTTACAATCACAAGAACATTCAATATAATATTTAATCAACAAAATTTTAATTATTTAAAATCATTATATTTAATTAATAATAATAAATTACCAACAAATTCAACAACTACAACCAATCAAATACAATCAAAATTTATAGAAAGATTAGATTATTACAACAATGGAGATCAAGAAGAATTTCAACACACTGAATATAAACCAGAATCAATTTCAAATTTTAAAGATTCAATTCATTGTGTATTATTAAATCGTAATAGTTGGTCAAGTGATTTAGTATTACCTGGATTTGAATTTCTTACATCACTTTCATTAATTGATTCAAATATATCAAATATATCAATTCAACTCGGTAATTTAACTCATTTAAAATATTTAAATTTAACAAAGAATAACTTTGTTACAAGTTCAAGTTTACAAGGATTACGTGAAATGAAAGAATTGGAATGTTTAATATTGGATCAAAATTTAATTTCAAATTTAACAAGAAATGTTTTTAGTCAATTAAAGAAACTACAAACACTTTCATTGGTTAAAACAAATTTATTTTGTTTAATACCAACAATATCAGCGTTACAATGTAATGAAAATCTCCAACACTTATATTTTCAATCAAATCCAAATCTCAATACAATTGGTAAATGGAAAAGAATAAAGAAATCAATACCAATATTTGATAATTGTCATTATAGAGAATATTGTATTACAATATTAAAATCATTGGTATCATTAGATGGTTTGGTTATCAATGAATTGGAAAGAAAAGGTTCGGTTGCGGTTGTGGAGAATAAATTTTCAATTTTACAAGATACCAATAAATGGAGAAATACATTTAAACATTTTAATCAAATTAATGCTCAATTGTTACACAATGAAATATCAGCGGATATCAATCAAATACAACCAAAAAGGATATTGAAATCAATTGAACAATCAAATGATCTTTACAATAAAAATCCAAAACAAGTTGAAGTTAAAAGTGTAAATATATATCCACGTCAATTTGAATATAATCCAAATAGATTGGATATAATTGTAGTTGGTTCAAGTGTTGGTTCAATTGATGTAATTGATTTACAACGTGATAAATCATTATTTCGTCATCAAATTGCTCATAATACAAATATTTTAGGTTTATCATGGTTAAGAGGTTGTGATTATTCAAGAACAAGTTCATTTTTAGTTGGTACTGAATATGGTACAATTCAGTTAATTGATTATTCAAAAGGTGATTCGTCCAATACCGCTGATAGATCATTTATAGTTTGTTCAGATTATCCAGCATTTAATGGATTAACATCACTTCATTGTAACTCAAATTCAACTTCATTTATTGCAAGTGGTTCACCAAAAGATATTGCAATTTATGACTTAGAAAGACCAACCATTGTTTCAACTATTCAAAAAGCACATACATTGAAAATCAATGTTGTAAAATATTCAAATTATAATCCATTTGAATTTGTATCATCATCATTTGATGGGACCATTAAAAAATGGGATACACGTTGTAGTGATCGTAAACCTTGTTGGTCAGTATCTGGTTATGGTCAAGTATTAATGGCAACTTTTTCACCTGATGATTCTAAAATATTAGTTTCATCATATGATAACAATATCTATCAATTAAATTCATTGGATGGTAGTTTATTTTCAAAATTTGAAATACCTGAAACACACAAAGAACATAATTATTCAAGAAGTTATTATAATGGTGATGGTTCTTTGGTAATTGTTGGTTCATGTGAAGAAAACTGTATTCGTTTATTCAATTCAAAAACTGGTACTTTCTTTAGAGATATTGTTTTAATTAATGATAAACCAAGTGATGATCCAAATGAAATAACTGGTATATTAAAAGGTGTACTTTCACTTAGGTGCAATCCACACAATAGTAATGAATTTTGTATTTTAAAAACTGGTGTTACAAGATTTTATAAAATTAGTTTTTAAAGAATTAATAAACAACCTATCGAATCCATGTGATCTTTTTTAAATATCATTTTTTAATTAATGTGAGATAAAAAGGTATTATATACATCAAGTATATTGTGTGAATAGGTTGTGGTTTTATTTTAAATATTTAATTAAAATAATGAAGAAATAATAAGAATAGTAATAATTAAAATTGAATAAGATATAGTGTTTTTTGAAGAAGAATTTGGTTGGTCAGGTTCAGGTACACCAGAACCACATTCACTTTTTGAACAAGGAGCAAATGGATATACATCAGGTACAATAGCAATTTCAGATTGAACTGTTGCAATAGTTGAAAATTCTACTTCAAAGTAGAACCCCTTCCAACCTGATGATGGTTTACCTAAAGTAATTGAATATGAATTATCATTTGATATTGAAACTGTAGTTGGAACCCATGTAATATTTTGAACACAGGCAACTGAAGTTGTACATGCAAAAAATCTAAAATCCCTACGAGTACTAGATTCAGTATCTGCTGACCATATTGTTATTTTAGTTGGTGTACCTGAAACAACTTTCATATTAATTGTACCACTATTTTTATCTAGTGAATATACAATATTCCATTCAAGAGTTGGACGTTCTAATGAATTTGCAACCAATTTAAAATATTTTGATAATTCTTCTGCAATACCTTTTTGTACATAAATGTTATGTCCACTTTGATATAAACCTAATCTTTTTTCACCTTTAATTTGATTCCAAAAGTTTTTAGTTGAATCTCTAATAATAATTATACACAAATTGGTCAGTATATATTAATATCAATATATCATTGATGTTAATTATAATAGTATTTTTAAAAAAACATACGGTACGAAAAATTCATCACCAATTGCAACAATAATAAATTTGGGAATATCTTCTAATGAATCAAGATAATTGATTGGATCAACAACATCTGTTACTATTTCAAAATATTTTGTTGAAAAAAACTTTTGTAAACCAAGTTGAGTATAATCATTTAAAGCAAATGACCAATTACCATATGCAAGTATTTGTGCTAAAATTGATAAAATAGAATAATATTAATAAATTGATAACATTATTATAAACATGTATAAAATAGAATATATTTACATTCAATACCAATTGCTAAATTTAATACAGGTATAACCATTGGGGCAATTGCAATAACTCTTTTATCATTAACCATTCCAGTTCCAAAAGTGGTCCATCTAAAATATTAATAAAAAATAAAAGGGTTAGATAACCATTTATTTTTTTTAGTAGTACTGCTACTACTTACCCTCTTTTACTTGCACCAGATACGACAAATGTACTAACTTTATAATTATTACTTGTTGAACCAAATTCTTGAATTGCATCCATTGCTCTAATTGCAGATTTAGTTTGTGGTAATAAACTAATCCATTGTTGATCATTGTTATCAATTGCTTTACGCCATGTGTAGGCGATTATTCCATCTTCTTTTCTATTAACACCATCATTATTAAATTCAATAAATTGATTTGGAATTTGATACAATGTTGCTGTAATTGATGATGAAAAATCACATAAATCACGAGTGAAATTTGAAAGTTTATCAATTGTTGGAGTTGCCCAATTTTGATTATATCCATCTAAAATATGTAAATTTGCAGCTTCTTTTGAATTTTGAACATAATTATTTGGTTTACAAACTGTTAACCAATGCTTCCAAATTGAACTATCGGAATAATCTTTCATCCATTGTTGTGATGTCAATTCCAATACATACACTGTTGCAAAGTCATATGATAATGTTGCATTTAAAGTCCATTTATAATTTGAATCTTTTTTATAAACATAATCTTTCAATACTTGTGATTCTGATTGAACTGAATAAATTATTGATAATATTATAATTAATAGTATAGTTATAATTTTCATTCTTTTTATATTATACTTGTTGTTGTTAATGATTTAATTTATTCTTTTTTTTTTTTTTTTTTATTCCATTTAAATAGCAATTTTCTTTTTTTCCTCTAACCGTTATATAATGCATATTTATGTGATCATTGCAAACTAAAACCTTACACACGAACATTATTAAAACTTGTCTTATGATAAAATTATAATTAAATTAAAATTTTTGTTTATGATAATAAAAAACAGAAAAAAATCCGAATATCACCAATTGATATAACGGTGATTATAGGTTTTATAAATGACAAAATTTAAAATGAAATTAATAATAATGATTATGTGGAATAATTATACACAATTACTTTCTAGTTGATATTATATGAAGAAGAATAAATTATCATGTGATATATATGGTGTTACTTAACGCCAAATTAATTTATTTACCATTCAAAAAAACTATCAATTTTTTGAGAATTTTGATTTTTTTTTTTAAATTTTTTTTTTTTTTTAAATTAAAAAAAAAACGAAAAAAATCAACTGGTCGTGTAAACATGTTTAAATTTATAAAAATCAATACGCTAACAAATATATCTACTATAACAACAACGACAACATATTTAAATAAGTCAATTAATATAAATTATCAATTTAGTAGAGGTTTTACATTTGCAAATAAATTTAAAAATGAATTAAATAAAAAAAAAGGAGGAAGAAGTTCAAAGAATAGAATAGAATTGAAACCATCATATGTTAAATTTACAAGTGAAGAATTGGTAGAGAAAAAAAAGAAACAAGAAGGGTATAAAAAATCAAAAACATTTCAAGAGTATCTAAGTGAAAATCTAACGGATATTTCAGAATTAAATAAATTTGAATCAACAGAAGCATCACAACATGTTGGACCATTACCTATATTGGAAGTTGATAGAAAATCAAATGAAATTAAATCAATGAATGAACCAATATTTACAGATGAACATTCATCATATCAAGAGATTCAATTGGAAAATATGATTAAACAATTAATGATTGAACAAGGTAAAACCAATGTATCAGAAGTAAAAATACCTTTGTCAATTGTTGAAGATTCAATTGGATTGAAAAAAGAAATCACTGAAAGTGATCTTAGATTTGCAGATACATTCTTTTCGAAAAATGCATCACTTGAAACAATGGCAATTAAAGCAGTTGATTTTCCAAAAAAAGTATTTCCTCAAGTTGCATTCCTTGGTAAATCAAATGTCGGTAAATCAACATTACTAAATACTATATTACATTCAAGAGAATTAGCATACGTTTCAAAGAAACCTGGTTGTACAAAATCTATAAATTTCTATCAACTTTGGGAAAAACTTTATTTAGTTGATTTACCTGGATATGGTTTTGCTAAAGTATCAAAAAAGAAAAGTACAGTTTGGGGTAATGCTATATCAGAATATTTATTAACATCACCAAATCTATTCAAAGTTTTCTTATTAATGGATTCAAGAAGTCCATTACATGCAAATGACTTGGAAGCTATTAAATTATTGGATTCACATAAAGTTGCATTTCAAATTGTACTCACTAAAATTGATAAATCAAATCCAGCAGTTCTTCGTAAAATTTATGATACACTTAAAAATGAAATTCAAAATACAACATGTTGTTTACCATCAATAATTCAAACTTCATCAATTAATAATAAAGGTATTGATGAAATACGTTCAATCATTTTAAATGTAACTGGTATGAATAAAGATACATTTTTAAATCGTAAACAAAATATAACAAATAATCCAAAACCTATAATAACAACTCAATCAAAACAACAACAAATTCAATCTGATAATAAAAACAAGAAGAATAAGAATAAAAAGTAAATGTTGTGATTAACCAAATGCACACCACGTATTTTAAAATTTCACCCGTACATTCAAAAAACATTTAAATGTTTTTCAAAGTAAGAACTTATTAAAAATGATTATGAAATAACAAAAAGTAATGAATTTTAAATAAAAGTAAAGCATGAGGGTAAACCTGGTGATTGATTTAAATATACAATGTTTTTTTTTTATTTGTTGTTGTGTGAATGAAAGTATGATGATGATCGGATCTGTCAAATACATTCATTTATTATTATTATTTATTATTTATTATTATTTTTAATTTTTAAAAATGTTTATTACAAGGGGTAGTTGATGAATTTGTAGTTGTTGTTGATGTTGATATTGAAGGTGATCTTTGAAAATTATAATTTGGTACTTTTGATCTATGATATTTATTTCTATTACCTCGTATGTGAGAACGTAAATTTAAACGATCAACAATTTTTAAATATTTTAAATTTGGACAACTTTCAATAAAATTTGTAATTAATTCTTCAGATAATCCATCACCTTGTACTTGATTGAATGCTATATTCTTTTGATGATTTTGTAAATTTAATAAATAACTATTCATATCATCAAATGGTAAATCTGGTGAGCTTGTAATAGTTGAATTACTACTATTATTTAAAGTTGATAATGTTGTTATTGTTGTACCACTACCACTACCACCATTCTCTTTGTCTTGATTTAAAATTTCTAATTTATCTAAAAAATCTTTTGAATGTGATGTAAATTTATCAATTTGGGGAGTATAAATTTCAAATACTTTTAAATTTGGTTGTTTTTGTACAAAATCTTTAATTTCTTGTTCTGAAATCAATGTTGATTGATAGGGATTTTCAGATTCTAATTTCAATCTAGCCCAAATTGGTTTGCATGAAGTTTGTGAAAATGGACCATTTTTTAATACTAAATGTTTTAAATTTAAATTTGATAGCAGCTGAAATGAACGTGATGACAATACGGATAACCAACCTTCAAATGAAAAATGTTGAAGATTTGGACACATTCTAACCAATAGTTCAACCATTGAATCATCCAATTTATATTCAGTATGTGAAAATGGTGTATATTTAATACCAAGGCATGTTGTAAACCTAATTGATAATTCCAATAATGATGAACCAAATGTTGATGTAATTAATTCCAATAATGATTGTACATTTACATTCCAAACTGATAAATGTAATCCAGTTAAATTTGGTAAATGTCTACGTAAATTTGATAGAAATTTATGGTCAACTGTTGTAGTTATTAAATATAATCTTTTTAAATTTATAAAACTTGATGGATTTGAAAACAATGTTGAAAATATTAAATTGTTGATTGCAGATGTTGTACTTTGTGCACTACTCATACTTGTATCTGATGGATCATGATTTAATAATCCCAATTCTATTAACTTTTCTGCATTTTCAATTGGTTTAAATAGTGATTGTTCTTTTGTTTTTGACCATGGTAAATCAATGCAAACTCGCATTTTAATCTTTTCAATTCTATCACTTGAATCCAATATTGATATCAATGTTGATAATGGTACCAATGCACCACGATCTTTCAATGGTAATGTTAATGGTTTCTCTAAATCTAAACTAAATTGTGAAAAGTTACCCAATAACATTGATTCTTTTGTAACTTTTTCATAACATTCACAATCTGATAATAATTCGAGTTGTTGATGATGTTGATTATATTCAATTATTGAATTGTTATTATTATTATTATTGTAATTTTTAATATTATTATTATTATTTGCTATTAATGGTGATGATATTGATACTAATGGTGATAATATTTGTTGTGGTGGTTGTTGTTGTGATTGTTGTGGTGGTTGTTGATAATGATTATGATATTGATGTTGTAAATTTTGATGATGTTGTTGATGTTCACCACTATTACGTAATCCACTTAAAAATGTACCTTGTGTTAATGAGTGATTTGATCTATTATTATTATTGTTAATTATTTGACTAATTGAAAATTCAGGATATGATGTCATTGGTGAATTTGGTAATGGAGAGAATAATCTTTCATTATTTGCACTACTACCACCACCACTATTATTATTACCAATTATACTTGACATTGTCGATGAAGCAGCGGTTGATGATGTATTTGATGATGTACTATTATTATAACTATTGTGGTTGTGATTATGATTACTTGTTGGTGAAGATGGTAACATATCAATTGGATTTTGATATACTCTAAATACCAATTTATTTAATTTTGGAATTGAATAAAATGGTTTTAAATATTCTATCCAATTTGATAAATATTTATAAGTTGGATTTGTATAATAGCATTTATGACAAGAACAAGGTGAAATTGTAATATTGAAATTATTTAATAAGTGTGGTGTAATACATGGTAATGATTCAATTGGTGTAATATTATGAAGTGATATAAAACAATTCTCTAATAATGGATATGGTTGCATTAACAATACATTTCTCCATGATGTACAAACTGAAGCACAAATACATTTATCAATGAAAGATAATTGTGAAAATATTAAATCTAATACATCAATTGGTAAATATATTTCTTCTTTTTCAATTATAATTTCTTTAATTTCTTCATCTTTACAACCATTATTATTATTACCACAATCTTTAATGTTGTTATTACTGTTGCTGATATTACTAATACTAATTTCTATATCTGCATTAAAAATGAACATTAATTATTAGAATATTGTATTAATTAAATACAATCAAACAATATTTTGAATTTACCTTTATATTTAAATAGATCATTATTGAATTTGTTATTATTACTTTTATTTGGTGATAATGGAATGAATGGAATTGGAGGTAATAATGATTTATGATGAAATACCATCATTTCAGGTGGTGATGATGGTGATGTTATATTATTGTTGTTGTTGTTGTTGCTGTTGTTGTTATTATTGTTATTATTGTTATTATTGCTGTTGCTACTACCATTATTACCACTACCATTATTATTATTTATGAAATCCATTGAAGATGTTGCTTCTAAAAATGATGCTGTTAAATCAGAGTGTGATCTTTTTCTACCTGTTACAATTCCATTGGATGATGGTGAATTATTATTACTGTTGTTGTTGTTGTTGTTGTTGTTGTTGTTGTTGTTGTTGTTGTTATTATTTGGTGAGCCACTTTGTAATATTGATAATCTGTTGTTGTTATTTGAACCACTGTTACCTCTACTTCTATTACCACTACTATTAATGTTGTTATTACTTTCAACTACTATTGTTGTTGTGCTATTATTACTATCGTTATTTGAAGTAAAGGAAGGATGAATTTGTGCAACTATAGTTGGAGAACTAATCATGCTACTATGAGACATAGATTGATAATATTATTATTATTATTATTTTTGTTATTATTTAAATAATTGTTTTATATTGATAATTATTAATATTGTTATTATTATTCGCTATGAAGAGTACGTTTATTATTATAATTTGTTATCTATTAAACTAAATTTATATATGTGCTATATCTATAATAATAATAATAAACAATATAAACAAAGAAAGAAAAACAAATAACAAATAAACTATATTAGTATATGTGTGGTGTGAGTGTGTTATGAATGTGGTGTGAGTGTGTGTTGTTTTAAAAAAAAAAAAATGATGTTTTAATATCGACCACAATTACCCCTCCCTTTTAAAAACAAACAAATCCACTCTCATTATTATTTAATCTATCTATTATTTAGTATTATTACTATAATTATCTATCTGAAACACATAATTTGTATATATAAGGGGGTGAATTTTATATGTATATTTAGTTTGGTTGGGTCATATGTTTTGCTTTTTTTTTTTTTTTTTATGTGCATGTGTTGACATTTTGCATTTGAACAACAGCATATATGGATAGATTAAAATATCTATATTAAAAAAAAAAAACAATAATAATAATAATAATAACAATAATAAAATAATTTCTT
>JACAFY010018043.1:0-13732 GCA_015252635.1 Dictyostelium capitatum | reverse complement strand
TGGTATAGACAGTGACCCTGAATTTGGGATTTGGATTTCATCTCATCGTCATTGAGTGAAATTCCTAACATCAATAACTGAATATAGTACATTTTTTTTGCATTTCAACCTTTTATATATTTTGGAGTTTCTTTTCTTGGTGTTGTAGATGACGATGAAATTGACAAAGGTGATTTTGATTCTAGTTCAAAAAATCTTTATATTCTCTTTTCTATCATGCTGTTCTTGTTTTAATTTTGAATTTGATCCCTCTTTTCTTTTTTGTGATAATAATTTCAATTGTTGCATTGAACTTGTATTTTTACTGTTTTTTATTATTAATTATCCCAATCAAATATATAACCATTAATGTATGTTATATTAAAATCTTTATCTTTAATAATTTTTTATTTATTTAAATAAAATTATCCTCTATTTTTAAAAATATAATGTGTTTGTTGTTGGAATTTTACAAAACCCAATATATTAACATATGAAAATTGATTTGTAATATGCATGAGGTCTTTTTTAGATAGTTTAAAAATAGTATCGAAAAATAAGTTTTCAAACAATTAATTAAAAATACACACACAAATAAACACAAACACACACACACATAAATAAATTAACCATTTTTTCAATAGTGAACAAATTCACATACACACACATTCACTTCAGTTTTGAAATTTTAGCAATCAGGCTAAAAATAGTTTTTTTTGAGTGTGTGGTGTTGGTGGTGATTGAAAAACAAAAAAAAAAACTGATTTTTAAATCTCTAATTTTTTCAGATAAACTTTAATTTTGTACCTTTTGAGTGTAAAACCAATACCCCTAAATAATTTTAGAAAAACCACAACAAAAAAAACAAATTGTTACATTGTGATCGTTGTTAACCTTCACATTTTTTTTTATTTTTTCAGTTTATTATTTTATTTTTATCATATTTTTATTTTAATTTTTATTTTAGTTTACAAAAATTATTCATCATCATCATCACTAACACACCATCATATATACATAAATATATTATATATTATATATATATATATATACAAATAATATATAAAATAAAAATTAAAAGATGAAATCATTTTTAATATTACTATTATTTATAATATTAAATTTAAAATTGATACTTTCACAATCATTTAGTGGTCAAAGTGAAAGTAGTCCAATGACAAATGGTGGAAAAAGAATTAATTTTTTAATATTTAATATTAATGACCCAACAGCTTCACCAAAAATAACATATACATTTACAACACCACCAACAAGTGCATATGGTTTAAAATCAACTGATCAAACAAATACAAATGGTGGTACAAGATATAATTTTACGACACCAAGTGGATGTGGAATAAATAATGAAATTATAATTCAATTTGGTACACAAAGTTATAATACAACCATATCATTTCAACCACCAAAAATTAATGATTGTTCAATTGATACAATAACATCACCACCATCAATATTATGTAATGGTATTAATTTTGGTAGTGATACATCAAAAGCTGAAATTAAATATTCAAATCAAACAATTAGTCCTATTGATTTAATTGATACAAAATTTTCTTTTGAATTAAAAGATAATTTCATTACAGATACTATTAGTATAAATGTGTGTAATCAATTATCAACTTCAAATCCAATAATTATAGTTGAACCAAAATATAAAAATATTACAAATTTAATTCATACATATGGTGGTATGGTAGATATAAATGGTGCATTTTTAAATAAAGATTCAAATATATCAATTACATGTAATGGAACAAAAGATTCAACACCAATACCATCAACATTCAAATGTATATTTGATTCATTCCTTAGATTTCAATGTCCAATTAATCGTACACCAGATAAAGATTTAAAAGCATGTTATGCTCAAATGGATACTACAATTTTAGATACATTTAATTTAATATACAGTCCACCAATTGTAAATAAAACAAATGATATATATGCAATTGATGGTGGTATATTAACAATGTATGGATCAGATTTTTATAATCCAATTGAAAGTGTTATAGTTGGCGAACTAAATTGTACAAGTCCAATTTATAAAGTAGAATTGGGTGTAGTAGAATGTCAATTACCAGAAAATAAAAAAACAATATTCTATGATGAAACAATTGAATTAAAAATTACAATTGATGGTTTAATTGGTTTATATAATTTCAGTTATAAGAAACCAGATTATACCGTGGATCAACAAACCAATAATGATAAATTAAAATGGATGATACCAGTAATTATAATACCAATTGCATTTGGATTGTTAACAATATTCCTACCATTCATATTCTGTAGAAAGAAAAATTCAATTAAAATGTTTAACAATTGTTTAATGAAAAAGAAAAAAGATTTATCATCACCATCAAAATTGAAGAAAAAACGTAATAATGGTGCTGTAACATCTAAAATACCAAATAACAATACAACAAAATCTATATCTGATATTAATTTCCAAACTAGTCAATTCACAAATTTGGATGATTTATAAGAAAAACACATAAATTTTTAAAAAAAAAAAATACATATAAAATAATAATTTAAATACACACATATACAAATCATATATACAACAACAATAGCAACATCAATACATATACATATAATATAAAAGGAAATGTACAATTTAAAACAAATCAAACGTAAAAATAAATAAAGTTTTATTATAATGGTTTTTTATAAAAAAAAAAAAAAAAAGATCTATTAAAAATTAGTATAAACAATATATTGTACATATTAAACGAATAATTATTATTAATTATTAACTGTATATTAAGAATTTATAATATTTTTTATTTCTATTATTAAAAATACTATAAAAAGGTATGAATTTTAATTTTATTTTAAATTAAATTTATAAATTTATAAAAAACAAAAACAACAAAGTAAACTTTAATTAAAAAATGAAATTCTTATTAGTTTTATTATTTGCATTATTAGCAGTCAGTGTTTCATCAGCACATTATCAATGTGGTCGTTATGCATGTTTACCAGGTCATTCATGTATTTGTGATAATGGTGTATTCAAATGTGTTTATCAATGTGAAGAATTAACAATTGTTCAAACTGTAACTGATAGATGGGTAGATGGTGGTGCAGGTCCAAGTGTTAAAGTAAATGTTGAAGTTATTAATCATACTCATAGAACAATTAAAGATATTGTAATTGCAACTGATGCTAAATTAAATGCTGGTCAAATTTGGGGTGCTTCATTAAACGGTTTCTTAATTGATCTCCCAAATTACGTTTCAATTGCTCCAGGTCAATCACATACTTTTGGTTATGTTAATAGAGGTAATAGTGCTGCTCACTTCTGGGTCGGTGCAATCGTAATTTCTAATTAATAAACAAAAGTTAAATTTTAATAAATAAACAAAATAATAAAAATTAGTTATTATTGACAAAAATTCATATAAAGATATATACTGTTGTTAAAATCATTAATTTTATTTTCTTTAATAATTAGTAAAGAGTATGATATGAGGGTATGTCAAATTTTATTAAATTTATTCTATGTCATAAAAATAATTTTAAAAAATCTATTACAAATCTTTACAATTATTTTTTTGTAACCACACACAACACAAATTTATGTGTGTGTTTAATTATTTTATTAAAATTAAAATCATTAGTTTTAATTGGTTATTATAGATTTTAGGATATCTTAACTAAACCATACTATAAATTAATGTTTATTTTCAAATAATCATTATTAAATTAATATTTATTTTTTTTAAAAACAAAAATAATAATAATGATAATTTAAAATTTCAGAATATAAAAGGAGAATTGAAATTTTGTAATTGTTCAAAATATAAATTAAAACAACATTCAAATTTAAAAAGAAATATATTAAAAAATGAAATTCTTATTAGTTTTATTATTTGCATTATTAGCAGTTAGTGTTTCATCAGCAAATCATTATCAATGTGGTCGTTATGCATGTTTACCAGGTCATACTTGTATTTGTGATAATGGTGTATTCAAATGTGTATATCAATGTGAGGAATTAACAATTATTCAAACTGTCACTGAAAGATGGGTTGATGCAGGTATGGGTCCAAGTGTTAAAGTTGAAGCTGAAGTTATTAATCATACCCATAGAACAATAAAAGATATTGTAATTGCTACTGATGCTAAATTAAACTCTGGTCAAATTTGGGGTGCACAATTAAATGGATTCCTGTTAGATTTCCCAGATTATGTTTCAATTGCTCCAGGTCAAACTCATACATTTGGTTATATTAATAGAGGTAATACTGCTGCTCATCTTTGGGTTGGTGCTATCGTAATTGATAATTAGATATACAATTAAATAAACAAAGAGACAAAAGTTAAAATTTTAAATCCAAAAAAAAAATTTATTATTATTGTTATTATTATTTGTGTTTATAGTACGTTACTAAATTTATAAATTTAGTGTTTTAATTTCAAATCTAACTAAAATATTTGTAATGATATCAGAGTGTGGATTATCAGTTAATGCAATTTGAGCAAGAGTAGTTTCAAATGGTAATAAAATTGAAATATTATAAGATTCTTTAGATAGACGTGATAATAAACTTGATGCTTTTTTAGAGATTTCTGCACCTTCACCAGTTGGTTTATGAGTTAATAAATTAATTAAATGTCTGACTAATCCTGGATAATGGCAAATTGTAATTCTGTAAAAGTAGAAGTTAATATTTTCATCTTTACAATAATAATAATAATAGCTCCATTTCTCTTACCTTAATTTTTGTGAATATTTTGAAAGTGAAGATAAAATTTGAATAGATAAAATTTGAATACTTTGATTTGAGTGACTTAATAGTTCAACCATTCTGCTAATTAAATTTGGATGTTTATCAAATACAGATTTTGGATCTTTAATGGTGAATTGTTGTTCTGTTGATGCTGCTGTTTGTGGTGTTGTGGTTGTAGTTGTAGTATTTATTGTAGTTGGTGGTGTGGTTGATAATGTAATGTTGTTATTGTTGTTGTTGTTATTGTTGTTATTGTTGTTATTGTTGTTATTATTATTGTTATTTAATATAATTTGATCATAAATTGGTTTTAATACAAATTCATCTAGGGCAAAACGATTTCTTTTTGATTTACAAATGTAATCAATTGTTTCAACACATGCCAATAATTCACTATCATCATCAAAACAATAGATTGACATTTCCAAAACTGATAATAACTTTTTGGTCAATACTGAAACTGGTAATTTATTCAATGTTATGAATTTGCAAGAACCATGACTCATTTCTTTAACGTAATCTTTTGAAAATATATTTTCATTTAATTGTTCTTCATTATCATTATTTGTATTATTGTCTGCTGGTGTTGTTGTTGTTGGTGCTGTTGCTGTTGCTGTTGTTGGTGAATCTACAATAGGTGAAGATGTTGGTGTTGCTGTTGGTTGTAATGCTAAATGTTGAATTATTTTTGAGAATATTTCGATAATGTATCTACAGGTATTTGCATTTAATTGATGTATAGTTGAACCAGATTCTTTTTGTTTATTCAAGTAATCAAATGGATTAAAGTTTTCATCCAACGATAATGAAGAATTCATTTGCTTGATTGAACAATTCTTTCTAATTGAAAGGTATGAATGTGCAATCTCTAATAATGCCAATATTGCAGTTGGATTATTTGCAAGATATTGGTCATTTGGTTTTAGAAGTATTGAATTTCTAAGAATTGCTATAATTTTTGATACCAACACCATATCGTCATTCATTATTAGTTTATATGCTGCTTCATCACCACCACCACTACCACCATTACCATCTACCTTTTTAAATAATGCTATTGTATTTAATAATGAATCTAAAATTGAAGGTACTGGGAATGCAGATTCATTAAAATCTTTTTCAATACTAATTGAAAATGTTAACTTTTCTTGATATGATTTTGTTAATAATGAATTCAATGCATAATCAATCTTTTTTTCATCCTTTGATAACAAATAATCTACCAATCTTGATAAATATGAATGTGTTTGAATTCTTTTATTTAATCTATCTGAATAAAATGGTACTTCTGTTCTCTTAATATCTGTAGCATAAAAAAGGAATTAGTTAATATATTGTAACAAAAACACATTATTATATAACTAACTTTAAATATATCTTACAAACTGTAGTCCCTCCCCATTGCATATTATTTAATGGTACACCATATGGATGATATTGATTCATCATATTATTCATTGTATATTTATATGTTTGGGTGTATTTGTTTTTTTTTCGCTAAAAATAAATAACTGTCATAAAATTTTAAAAAATTTTTTTTTTTTTTTTTTTTTTTTTTTTTTTTTTTTTTTTTTCATTTTTTTTCATTTTTATAGTGATCTCAACACTAAATAGATAATTATTACATGAATTGTAAATTATTATTATTAATAACCAATTATAGTAACCTACTTTAAACTGATATTATGTTAACACACTCACACACACACATACAGATAGACATATATAGCAATAATTTCATGATTTGTATTTGTGTTTTTTTTTTAAATACATGTGAAATTTTAAAATAATCTAAAAAAAAGATAGAAAAATCATATAAATGGGGGGTTTAAATAATTATTTGTATTTGTTGTTTTTTTTTTTTTAATTTTAAAAAATAAAGTATCAAGAATATAATAAATAAGTGGATATTTATAAAAATGAAAATTTTATTAGTTTTATTATCATTACTAGCAGTTATTAATGTATCAACATCAACAAATCAATATCAGTGTAATCGTTATTCATGTGGATTAGATTACTCATGTGTTAATGATGGTAATGGTGCATTCAAATGTGTATATAAAATTGAAGAATTGAAAATCGTACAAACAATTACTAATAGATGGGTTGATACAACTAATGGTCCAAATGTTAAAGTTGAAGTTAAAGTAATAAATCATACTAATCGTACAATCAAAGATATAGTAATTGGAACTGATGCTAAATTAAATGATGGTCAAATTTGGGGTGCTCATTTAAAAGGTTTCTTAATTGATTTCCCAGATTACTTTTCAATTGCTCCTTATACAACTTACAATTCATTCGGTTATATTAATAACGCTAACTCTACCGCACATTTATGGGTACAACATGTCTATATTTCAGAATAAAGAATAGATAATTAAAATTCACCTTCAAATTTTAAAATTAAAAAAAACCAACAAAAACTTTTTTTTTTTTAAAATTAATTTAGATATTTGTTTTGACACATGGAGAATACAACTAATAATCAAAATAATAGTACTATTGTAATTAAAAAAGAAAACAATGGAAAATTTGTTTGTTGTGGTTGTGTAATTTGTATAAATGAAGATAAACATAAAGAAATTGCAGGTTATTCAAAAGTACGAGAATTATTTTTAATTGTATATTCAATATTAAAGAAAAGATTTGATAATGGTGATTTAAAAGAAAAAAAGTCAAACTATATTACTAGAGATAATGATTATTTACCATTTATTCAAAATCATTCAACAATTTTAAAAAACAAAACACCATGGAAGCGTGCACTTCAAATGTTTTATAATTCATGTTTCTTTACAAATTCATCAAAAGATGGTCTTTACACAAAAATTAACTATAGTTTTGGTTTACCTGCTTCAATTCAAACTATTGATCCTTGGTTACCATTAGATTATCAAGAGAAATTTCGATATTTGTCCAAAAGAGAATTAAAACATTTAACTAAACCTAAACCAATTACCAAAAATCAAAAACCTAAAGAAATTAAATCTGTTATTGAACCTACAATCAAATCACCAAAAAAAAGAAAAATTGATTCTTTAGATGATTCTTCAACAGAAAATGATAAAGTAGATACTAAAAGATATTTATTATATAAATAGTAGATATCACACATCAAAAAATAAATTCGTTTTTTAATTTTTTTTTAATAAAAATTCAAATTTTTTTCGTTTTTCGTTTTTTCTGTGATTTTTTTTTTTAAAAATTTAAATTAAATAAAAAAATTGACAAAAATGGATACAAATAGTAATAGTAATGAAAAAAAGAGTGGTGGTAATGGTGGTCATATTAGTGCACATAAAAAATTAACACCAGAAGATATTGCAAAAAAGAATAAAAAGAATAGTTTAAATAGATATAAGAAACCATTAGAAACCGTAACAGAAGTACCACAAAATTGTGATTGTGTAATTTGTACAAATAAAGATAAACATAGTGAAATTGCAGGTTATTCAAAAGTACAAGAATTATTTTTAATTGTATATTCAATTTTAAAGAAAAGATCAAAAACCAATAATAATAATAAAAGTAATAAATCACAACAAAAATCATCATCATCATATCAACAATCACAACAACAACAACAAGAAGATCCAAAAATAAATTATATTTGTAATAATGATTATAAACCATTTGTTCAAAATCATCCAATTTTAAATAATAAATTACATTATAAACTTGCAACACAAATATTTTGTTCATCTCCATATTTCACAAATTCACAAAGAGATGGAGTAACTAAATTTGGCCATTGGTTTGGACTACCTGTTCCAGTTGATACTGTTAATCCATGGTTACCATTAGATCAACAAAAGAAACATTCATATATGAACAAAA
Source organism: Dictyostelium capitatum (assembly GCA_015252635.1). Lineage (NCBI taxonomy): Eukaryota > Evosea > Eumycetozoa > Dictyosteliales > Dictyosteliaceae > Dictyostelium > Dictyostelium capitatum. Next base: position 5,150 of record JACAFY010018043.1, on the reverse strand, counting down.
AAGAAGAGAAGAAAATTGAAACTAAAAAAATTAAACAATTAATTAAAGAGAAAAGATTAAACAAAGCCAAGGCTGAAACAACACCAACAACAACTGAAACAACACCAACAACAACAACTGCCGAAACAACACCAACAACAACAACAACCACTACAACACCATCTTCTAAAAAAAGAAAAGTAGAATCATCATCTGATTCTTCATCATCTGAATCTGATTCATCATCATCTGAAGATGAAAAAAGAAAGAAAAAAAGTAAAAAAGTAGAATCATCATCAGATTCATCTTCATCAGAATCTGATTCGTCATCATCTGAAGATGAAAAAAGAAAAAAGAAAAGTAAAAAAGTAGAATCATCATCTGATTCTTCATCATCAGAATCTGATTCGTCATCATCTGAAGATGAAAAAAGAAAAAAGAAAAGTAAAAAAGTAGAATCTTCATCAGATTCATCTTCATCAGAATCTTCATCAGACTCTGATTCATCATCATCTGAAGATGAAAAAAAAAAGAAGAAAAGTAAAAAATAAATATTAATTACTCTCTTTAATTTCGGAAACGTTTTTGTGTATTTTTTTGTTTTTTGACAATTTTTTTTTTTTTTTTTTGGTTCTTTCTGATCAATTTTTATATTTATATTTTTAATACAACGGATAATAATAGTATCATTTATTACACACATATATAATGATTAAATTATTAGTAGAAGATCAACCACATAAACAGATTAAAAAGACATCAGTTGCATACCTTAGTGTAAAATGTATGCAAAATAATGATATTACAATTGGTGATATAATATATTTAGTATCAGCAAATAAAGATAATGGTAATGGTAAAGTTGATGAAATACCATGGAATTATTTCAATGATGATAGTAATAAGGATAATGGTGATGGTAATAGTGATGAACATAGTTATTGTTCAGTTTTAACAGCATGGCCATTACAAAAATTATCAACTCAACATATTCAATTAGATGCAATTCAAAGAGAGAATTGTAATGTTAAAATTGGTGATTATGTATACCTTTTTAAAACACCATATCAAACTGTAAATACAACATCAAATAATAAAATGGTAACATCATTATATCCAAATTTAGATTGTTTACAATTGGATATCAACTGTGAAACTGTATCACAAATTCAACATGTTAAATCACTTGAATCACTTGGAATGCTTCAAACATTAATAATATCTCAAATATTAGGTAGATTTTTTATACCAAATAATACATTCACTATTCATATTAGTAATAATATAATCAAATTTAAAATTATAAATTGTAATATCGACTTCACCAATAACAATAAAGATACAACTACTAAAGATAATAATAATAATGATATAGATTCAATAGATTTTAATAAATTATCAATAAGTAATAATAAAGAAGATAAATATAATAATTTAAAATCAATTTATAGAATATGTGAAAAAACAAAAATAAAATTAATAAATACAACATCAACAACATCAACTACACCAATTAATAAACCAATTACTTCAACTACACCCACCACAAATACAACATTAAATTATAAATCAATTGGTGGATTAGAAACACAAGTTAAACAAATTAGAGAATTGATTGATTTATCATTTTTTAAATTAGATTTATTAAAATCATTTGGAGTTAAACCGCCAAGAGGTATATTATTATATGGACCACCTGGAACTGGTAAAACATTATTAGCAAGAATTGTAGCAAATCAAACCAATGCAACATTATTCACTATAAATGGTGCAGACATTTTAGATAAATTTTATGGTATGACCGAAAAAACATTACAAAATATATTTCGTGAAGCTGCACAAAAATCACCTTCAATTATATTCATTGATGAATTGGATGCATTATGTCCAAAACGTGAGGATAATAGTTCAGAAGTTGAAAAACGTATAGTTGGTAGTTTATTAACTTTAATGGATGGTATTGGGACTACTACCACTACTACAGATAATACAACTATCAATGATGAAAGAGTAATTATTATTGGATGTACAAATAGACCAGATAGCATTGATTCAGCATTACGTAGACCGGGTAGATTTGATAATGAAATTGAAATATCAATACCAAATCAACAAGGAAGAGAAGAAATTTTAAATATATTTTTATCGAAAATACCAAATCAATTAACACCATTGGAAATCACAATGATTGCATCAAAAACACATGGATTTGTTGGAGCAGATATTGAATCACTTTGTAAAGAAGCATCATTAAAATGTTTTAATCGTATTAAAATTGAAAATCATCAATTATTTCAAAATTATTTAAATAATACATCATCATCTACCAATGTTGACAATAATTCCACCTCTTCAATTTTAGAATTAATTAAATTATCAATTGATGATATAACATTAGCATTAAATAATGTTAAACCATCATCAATGAGAGAAGTTGTAGTTGAAATACCAAAAGTATATTGGAATGATATTGGTGGTCAAGAACATATTAAACAAAAATTAAAAGAAGCAATTGAATGGCCATTAAAATATCCACAATCATTTATTAGAATGGGTATTAAACCACCAAAAGGTATTCTTTTATATGGTCCACCTGGATGTAGTAAAACATTATTAGCAAAAGCATTAGCAACTGAATCTGGTTTAAATTTCATTGCAGTTAAAGGACCAGAATTACTATCAAAATGGGTTGGTGAATCAGAAAGAGCAGTACGTGATATTTTTAAAAAAGCACGTCAAAATTCGCCGTCAATTTTATTTTTTGATGAATTAGATGGTTTAGCAATAAATAGATCAGGTGAAGGATCAGGTGCTGTTGAAAGAGTTGTTAGTCAATTGTTAACTGAAATGGATGGTATTCAACCATTAACAAATGTAACTATAATAGGTGCAACTAATAGACCTGATATAATTGATAAAGCTATATTACGTGCTGGTAGAATCGATAGAATACTTTACATTTCACCACCTGATCACGATGCAAGAAAAGAAATATTTTCAATTCATTTAAAAAAAGTACCTCATTCATCAGATGTTGACATTGATCGTTTATCCGAAGAAACAAATGGATATAGTGGTGCTGAAGTAACTTCAATTTGTCGTGAAGCTTCCATTGCTGCAATGAAACAAGATTTAAATGCAAAAGAAATCAATATGAGTCATTTTATCTCTGCAATTTCAAATGTTAAAAAAGGTATAACCCAAGAAATGTTAGACTTTTATCAATCATATCAAGATAATTCAAATTTACAAGTATTATAAAAATAAAAGATGGGTCTTGTTAATTGTTATTAATATATCATTTATTTTTATTTAATTGTTTTTTGTGTTTGTTTGATTGATTGATTGTTGTATAGCAGAAACTAAAACTTAAGGAGGAGAAAAAGTGTTTTTTTTTTTTTTTTTGAGAATTAATTGATTGGGTTGATTGATTAATTGATCGATTGACTAATCTCTTTGATCATCATTTGAATCACTATTGTTTTTAGAGTTTTCATCAGTATTTGTTTGAGCTGGAGATGCATTATCTTGATTATTACCATAGTGGGAATCTCTTGGTGAATTATTGTTATCTCTATCTCTGTCATTATCTCTTGATGGTGAGTCGTCTCTATTGTTACCATTGGTTGATCTATCACCATTGCTGTATGAACTGTTGTTATTGGTTGATGTGTTACCACTTGAACTATCTCTATCGACATCTCTAGCACCATCATTGTTGCTACCACTTTCGAAATCTCTTTCTCTTTGATTATCACCACTACCTCTTCTGTCATTATCATCGTATCTTCTACGTGATGGTGAATAACTTCCACTACCACCACTACCACCTCTTCTACTATCTCTATCATTGGAATATGGATGGAATCTATCTTTTAATGTACCTTTAGTATCAGCATAAATTGGATTTCTTGGTCTGTATCAAAAAAAAATAAATATTAGTATAAAATAATTAATAATAATAATAATAACTTTTATATATTATTGACTAACCTTTCTTGACAATCTCTTGCAAAATGGCCAGTTTTTCTACAATTGTAACAGGTTGAATCAAATTTACTCATACCACCACCATCTCTTCTATCTGATGATTGACCATATCTATCATTTGATCTGAATCTATCTCTGTCATCTCTGTTGTTATTGTAACCACCACCACCACCACCACCATTACCACCTCTTCTATCATCACCTCTAAAACCACCTCTATCTCTATTATCATAACGGTCACCACCTCTATCTGAACCACCACCTCTGTGATCTCTATTATCATTACCACCTCTATTGTTATAACCACCATCTCTGTGATCTCTGTTACTGTAGGAATCTCTACCACCATCTCTACTACCACCACTGTAATTGTCTCTGCTGTTATGGTTATTTCTATCTCTATCGTCGTAGCTTCTCATTCTATCTCTATTACCATATGAATCTCTACCACTATCTCTATCTCTGTTATAACCACCACCATTACCATTACCTTGATCTCTATAGCTTCCTTCGCTTCTCATACCACCATTATTATTGTAGCTCATATTGTTCATACCACTACACCAAAGATTACTCTAAATATATACTTGTTATGTTGTGTGTTTGTTGTTTCTTTCTTTGAGGAAAATGTTTGCACGAAATACCTTCATTATTTTAAATTTGATAAAAAGTTTTTGTATTAATAATTTGTAAGATACACATGTGACACCAACCCATTTATAAATTATTTAATATATAGCGTGTGACAATGATGACTATGCAACAACAATGAATTACTACCACACACCACCAAAAAAACAAACCAAAACTACAAAAAACAACAGAGTTAATTAACTATCCAATCCATCCAATAACTCTTTTTTTTTTTATTCCAATTACCACATGTTGTTGTTACCAAAACTATTATTATATGTGTTATTTGATACCACTGGTTTTACATATTAGTGTTATTTGTTATTTGTTATTTGTTTTTTGTTATTTGTTTTTTGTTATTTTCTTTTTTTTTTTTTTTTGCACCACCAAAATATTACCAATGAATGATTGTATCTTTTTATTTTATTTTATGCATGTTTGTGTGTTTGATTTATTTGTGTATGTTACATATGGGTTGTATTTGTTTGTTTATTTATTTGTTTGTTTGTTTAATATTTTACTCTTTTCTAAATTCTATATATTTATTT
>JACAFY010018033.1:0-13737 GCA_015252635.1 Dictyostelium capitatum | reverse complement strand
TTTTTTATAAATTTTTACAAAAAAAAATTTTTTAATTTTAAATATAAAAAAAAAATTAAAAAAAAATAAAAAAAAATAAAAAAAAAAAAAAAAAAAAAAAAAAATTAATTTTTTTGCTAACGGATTTTTTTTAAACTACATAGCCATATTAATTTAGCCATATAAAAAAAAAAATAAAAACTTGTTTTTTGTTTGTAAAATTTTATTTAATACCACAATAATAATTTTTAAAATTCTGATTCTTTATTCCGGAATAAAGAATTATTATTAAAAAAAATTCTGAAAAAAAAGATTTGCTATAAATTAAAATGTTTTTCCATTTTATTTTTTCATTCAATAAACAAAAATAACAAATAAACAAAACAAATAAACACTATACACATATAAAAATAAAATAATGTCACAAACAAATATTAACGAAAATTTAGAAGCAATATTAAAAGGTATTCAAGAAAATAGAATTTTAGAAGTATTTGATAAATACTATTCAAAAGATAATCTTGTAATGTTTGAAAAAGGTGATTCTTCAAATAGAATTGGATTTGAAGCAAATCGTAAAGCAGAAGAATCATTCGTTGCAAATTCAGTTATTCAAGAAGCAAAGGTATTGAAAGTTTTGGTTGATAATAATAATTCTGCATATGAAATGTTCATGAAATTTACTTATGCAGGTACCCCAATCGAAAAGACACAATGGGCATTACAAGAATGGAAAGATGGTAAAATTATCAAAGAAGAATTTTACTAAACAATTTTGTAAATTAAATAAATAAATAAATGATAATATCATCATTCTGAAATAATATCACCATCAACACGTGTTTTATTATAATTATTAAATATCTAAAATTAAATTACCTAATAGTATATAAAAACTAAAATTGATAGGGTAATACAAATAATAGATAAATAATAATGGAAATATTACTATTATTTATCCTTTAATAATTTAAACTATCAAGTATAAACCCAGTGAAATTTAATAAACTCCAATAAATAAGTAAAAATAATATCATAATATTCTAAAAATCATTTGAGAAATAATGTGTTTTAAATTCTAATATAAACTATCTAGATATTTTGAGATAATACTTTTTTTTCAATATTTTTATAAAATAATCCAAACCATTTTTTTTATATATTTTATAATATTAATTTTTAAAAAAAAAAAAACGAAAATACATATATCAACAACAATATGAAAATAATCAAATATTATTATTATTTTTATTTAATTTTAATAATTTTGAATTTGATAAATTGTGATAATGTTGTTCAAGATATAACAGTAAAAAGTAAAGATCAATATGGTGATCCAAATTGTTCTTTTTCAATACTATTATCAGTTAAAAAAGAACCTGGTTTCATTCTTGATAGAATAACATCAAATACAACACAAACATATACAACCAAATATTATCCAAACCAAGATTTTATTATTTTTGAACAATTAATAGATTCAGTTGTCCATACCTCAGATTATGAAATTACATATTTTGAAATTAATTTTATTGATCAAACAAACTCTAGTAATGTTTTAATAAATTCAATTTTAGTAAAAACAATTTGTATACGTATGTATAATATATATATATAATTAATCAAATTATATTGTATTAACTATTATTGTTATTATTTAGAACCACCAATTCCAATTATAAAATCAAGTAGATTTACATTTAATAGCATAAATAGAAATTCACTATTATCAACATTTAAAGTTATCAATTGGAATAAATCGAATTTACCAAGGTTATCACTATTTTATAGTGGTGTTGATATTAATTATCCATCATTAATTCCAATGATTGGTACAAATTCATATAGATTAGTTATAATTGCAAAGAATGGATTTAATTTATCAACTACAAATTTTCAAGCAATTCTTACATTAGAATCATGGCCAGAGGTTTATGCAGCTGTAATATTTAGAGGACCATATTCTGATCAACCATTTGCAAATAAAACATCAGTAATGGGTAATTTCTTTCCATCTTTACCAAATGTGTATGGTCAACATATTGATAATACATTATACAGTGTAACTGAATTACAATCAAATCAACCAATTGAATTTTTACAAAATATAAACACTGTTGCATCTTTACAAGATTGTTTTAGATTTTATTCTACAATTTTAGAAGGATCAACATTTTTAGATTCAGTTTCTGGAATGCGTAAATCAACTTGGTTAACTTCATATGTTCAATATCAAAACCCAGCACAAGTTATATTAACCTACACTAATGGAAAGGTTATTCTATCAAGTTACCAATCAGAGAATGTTGTAATAACACCAATTGATATTACACAAAGAGGTTCAGTAATTAGTTTTTCAGTTCAAGCAACATCATTAAATATAAAAACAGTGGTTTATGAATTTTATTCAACAAGTATTGATACAGATTTAATGTCTGTCCCAATTGGTTATAAAGCTTCAAAGGGTGAACTACAAACAATTTCATATGAATCTGATGTTTCATTTCCATATGGTGTTTCAAAAATTCCTTCTGATACCAAATTTTTTAAAATTACTGTAATTTCATCTTGTTCAATTCCTTCATCAGGTTTAAACGCTTCTATTTTTAATTCTTCGGCAATATCAACGTATAATAATTTGTATGTTGGTGATTCAGCTCCACCAATTTTAAATAGTATTTCAATTAAATCAATAGGTGGAGGTAATTTTTTAGTACAAGCTAGTGTGTATGATATTGGTTCAGGATTTTATCAAATTAAATTGGGTAATTTAATACTATTATCATGTCAAGATTATTTTAGTGGTGATTTTTATGTTGGCGATTTTATATTATCAAGAATATTTAAGCCACCTGTTGACTCAATTGAACCTGGCTCAAAAATTATAATTTTTGACCAAGCTGGTAATAACAATACTTTTGATCCTTTAGAAAATGGTTTAATATATCCAATTATTCAAATACCAACTACACCATTTGATTCAACTGTTGGTAATTGGGAAATTTTAGAATTTAAATTTAAATTATCAACAATTGATTTAACAGAATATGGTGGTTATAATAGTGCATATTTAAAATTTAAAAATGTTAATTTAGATCAATTAATATTATTTCAACCATATTTCATTTTAACTCCATTAAAATTAAATAGAAATATTCATTTTTATAAAGAATTACCTTTTATTTTCAATTCTACAACCAATCAATTTAAAGTTGATTTCTATTTACCATATGGTATACCAAATGGTATAATTGAATTTAAAATTTCAAATCCATTGAATAATTGTTTCTATGAATCAACATTTATTAAAGAATTATTTAAAGATGATCTAATTTTATCAACTCAATGTCAATTAATATCAACAAGTATTAATTTCACTGCAAAACCACCAATTGTAAAAGAATTGTCAGTTGTTGAATCATCAATTAAAGTTTTGACATATTTACCAGTTGAAACACCACAATATGCAGAATGGATATTAACATTGGAAGAACCAAATTTAGAAATTGGTTATATTAGTATTACATCACGTAATACAATTAAAAATTATTCAAAAAGATATTTCAATAAAACAATTACTTCAATAGATTTGGTTGAAAATAGTCTAGTATCATATAAAATATCAATACCATTAACTTGTTTTGTTACAATTTATGAAATTATAAATGTAACATTAATTAGTAAACAAGGTTACATATCAGAATTTGTAAAATATGATTCAATTTATTCAAATGATATAAATTCAATTAAACAACAAGATTCAGTACCAGTTAATCCATTTTTTAAATTATATAAAAGTACATCATCATTACCCATTGTAAATGTAACTTGTGGATATACATATCCATCATTCCCACCAGAAACAAAATTATTAGAATTAAAAACCATATTTGAAAATTCATTTCAAAATTTAGATGTTGGTAAAGAACCATTCAATATTGTTACAATTAAATTTTTAGTTCAAAATGAAAATGGTATTGATAAATATCAAAATCCAATGGTTTATTTAATTGGTGGTTTATATGGTATTATGAAATCATTTCCTGCGATTCCAGAATTTTCAAATTCAACATTTGCTCAATTTTCATGTGTTGCAAATATACCAAGAGGTTTTGGTTATCCGAATCCTTTGGCTATTGAAATTTATGGTGTAGTTAGTTCATTTGGTGTAGTTTATGGTTGGTCATATAATGATATTAATAAATTAAATATATTAAATGGTAATACAGATTTAAAGAGTTCAATTCCATTAACAATGACAAATACAGTTCCTTATATCCAATATTCATCACCATTTTATTCAATTGATAATCATTTAACAATATTTGGTCTTAATTTTATTGAAAATTCAATTGTAACAAAGAAATATACTTCAACTGATAATAATCCTGAAATATTATCAGTAGTTTATTATAGTAACTCATCAATGATTTTAGAATTTACTGGTCAATTGCCAAATAAAGATTTTACAATTCAAATTGGTTCAAGTTCTGGTTTAACAAAAGATTTTATTTCAAATGTATATACTGTAAAATTAATTACATATACAGTTGCAGGTGTTAATCCAAATTCAATACCAACATCAACCCCTATACCAAGTAATCCACCACAACTATGTTATGGTAATCCAAAATGTGGTGGACCAATTCAAGGTACATGTAATGAAGCAATTGGTTGTATTTGTAATTCACCATGGGTTGGTATTGGGTGTGAATCAAAAGTAATTATAATTCCACCACCAATTATTAATCCAATTGAACCATCAACAAATTTAACAATACCTCAATCAGATAATTCAAATGAATCAAAATCATTAGTTGCAATTATTTCAATTGTATCATTAAGAGAAGTTTCATTTGATAATAAATTAATTAAAACTTTTAAATTTAGTAATTGGGTATTAAGTAAAATTGATGAATTTGAAAATTTTTATCAAACAAATATAACATCATCAAATAATGAAATATCAAATTTAATTACAACAATTACAGTATCAACTAAATGGTATACAAATTTAACAGTAATTCAATTTGCAAGTCAATCAATTATAATGGATCCATCAACATTAAAATATAATATTAATATAACATCATATGCATTTACAAATAATTTAAATAGGTTAGAATTAATTGTATCTGCTATTGCAAAAAATGATAATGCAGATGATTCAACTTGTTCAGATTCTAAATTTGGTAATACAACTTCAATTGAAAATTCAAATTATATTAAATTATCAATTAATTCACTATCATTATATGGTAAATTTATTAAAAGAGCAATAATTGATAATAATTATTTATCAATTGAAAATAAATTATTGGTTCAAGATGAAAATATTGAATTATTTAAAGATAATTATTATACATCAAGTTCATATATTGCAATTTTAATACCAAATTATTCGGAACTAGTTCAAATTGATCCAAATTTTTCAGTATTAATTGATAATTCCGATGTAAATTCAATTTGTAAAAATAAATCTTCAACATTATCAAAAAATGCAATAATTGGTATTGTTGTTGGTTGTGTTGGTGCTGCTATAATTATAATTGTTGCAATTATTATAATTAAAAAAAATAAACATCAAATTAGACATTTGAAATCTGCAATCAAATTAGGTAAATTTAATTAACCCATCAAAAAATTTATAAAAAAAAAAAAATTAAAAAAAACAATATTCATACACACAAACAAATAATATAAATAATAAAAATAATATAATATAACATACACACACAATACAATATAAATAATAATGAAAAACAATATAGATAATAAATTTAAATTAACTATACCAATTTCAAAAATTAAAAAACCATTATTAAGAAAATTTAAAAGAATTAATAAAAACTCATTAATCTTATTAGTTGGTGTAATAGAGTACCTAATTTGTGAAATTTTAGAATTATCAATTCATACATGTAAATTAAATAAACGTTTTAGAATCAATCCAAAAGATATTGACATATCAATTAAATGTGATCCAGAATTAAATTTATTATTTAAAAATGTATTAATTGCAAATAGTGGTAGTGGTGTAGTACCAATTTCAACAAGAAATTTAATTAACAATTCAATTAAAGAAACATATAATTCAAGTTGTTTAACATTCAAAAAAAGTAATAGTGAATTATCTGATCATTCATCAAAATCTTATTAAAATAATAAAAAAGACAAGAGTGGAAAGTTGGTAAAATAATTTTTAATAAACAATTTGGTAAATTAAATTAAATAAATAAATCATAATATCATCATTCTTCAATAAATATATATATATATATATCAATAACATTTGTTTTATTAATTTATTCAAATAACAATTAAAAATATCTAAAAATATTATATAATAGATGTAATTTTGAAAAAAATAATAAAAATAATAAAATTTTATTATTAATTCTTTTTTTTTATTTGTTGTTGTATATTAAAAATCAAATAACAATATTATTTGTTGTTGTTTTTTTTTTTTTGTTTGTTTTGTTGTTTTCTTTATAATTAATTAATTAATTAATATTATTATTGTGGAAATGGTTGATAAGAATTTGAACTGGAAGATGATGATATGGATGATGAATTACTACTTCCACTACTACTATTATTATTATTTGATCTATTTGGTTTAAGATTTGAAATTAGTTGAGATCTAATTCTTAACATTTCATTTTCCCAGTTATCTTCTCTTGGTGATAAAGGTATACGATATTTTAATTCATCTGCAGATAAATTTTCAGCGATTGATTCCATTGTATCCATAACAATTGAAATGTAATTACCTTTCTTTTTATCATGTCTAACTTGATGAAACTTCCAATTACCATATTTTGGTTGAAATGAACATTCTGCAACTACACAGGAAATATCACGTGCTCTTTGAAATTCTCTACGTAAACGTTGAAGATCTTGATCTGAAAAGTTTACTTCTCTACAATCAACTTCAGTATTATCATTTGCAACACAACTAAGGAACCAACCTTTTGGACCACGATCTCTAACTTTGAAATCAATGGTCCATTTATCACAATATTTCCACTTGAATAATTGATGTACTGTATAGTTTGTGTATGGTGTATTTGGTGTGAATATGATGCCATCGGTATTATGACATCTTTTTCCATCTTTATAGACACGATCACCATTTTCGTTGTCATGGATATTTTTAAAAACGCTTGTAATATGTGACTTTGGTTGAAATGATTTACCAAGTATATCAAATGGAATATTATCTCCTGGACGAATATTATCACGTATTTTCTGTACACAGTCCATACCAATTACATTTAATCTTTCTTTGAGTAATTTTGAATGACAGAGTACTTCGTTTACGCAGAGTACATCAAATATCAAATAATTTGCTTTGTTTGTATTTAGATTTCTAACCATTTCACCATCCAATAGTGTACCTCTACCAAATAACGGTACAAGTAAATCGAAACCTTTAATCAAATAAAATTCAAACTTTCTATCCACCAAATAACCACCAGTGGAATCAATTAACATCATATATCTAATACCATCTGTTTTTTCACTAACGTAATATTCGTTGGATTGAACGTATTGAAAATTCTTTTTACCAAAATTAACTGGCATTGAACCTGGAAATGTGTCATTTGATTTTCTAGTTGTTGATTGAGGCATATACTTGAATACCAAATCTCTAAGTCTGTAAAATTCCGATACATTTCCCACCTTTTCCAATGAAATATCTGAAAATGATGATTCGTTACCACCACCAACTATACTTGTTAACCCTTTAATCGCATTGAGAAAATTTTCCAATAACTGTGTCAAAATTGGTTTCTCTTGACAGTTTTTAACTGATTCAGGATATAATTCAACTTCAACTTCATATAATTCTTGTTCAATTTGTGCTTGAAAATGAGGTCTAATTTTAACTTTAGTTAAATCGATTTTCCAAAGTTTCTCTTCAAATGTAAATCTTTGTTTTTCTCTTCTTGTAATGTAATCTGGTGGTAATGATAATGGGGTTGGATATTTCTCTTCAATGGATGTTGATATTCTAAAATCGTAAATCAAATTTGTAGATTGATCAAAACTAGTTTTATCGATTTTCTTGTCTTTTCTTATACTTTTCTTTGCATGTTCATCATAGGTAACACGTATACCATCAGCATATATATAATCTGTTTCATTGGTTTCTATTGGTTCACCATTCCTTAATTTTAGTTGATGTTTTAATTCATTCCAATCATCTAATACCATACCTGGTTTGAATTGTGATCCATTTGATGACGGTGAAAATAATCCTACTCTTCCTTCAACTTCAATTAAATCTATTGATTTACCTGACTCTACATATTCAATGATTCTATTCATTACATTATCCAATGAAAACGTTGATTTAACTGATGTTGCTTGTAATTTACCCTGTTGACTTTGTTGAATTTCTCCTAAAATTGATGATATTGGATCATTATCATCTGATTTAAACTTTTTATTACCACCACCATTACTTTCTATATTATTGTTATAATTATTATTATTATTATTATTATTATTATTATTGTTATAACGTTTCATTATAATATAATTAAATTAATATAGGTTTTTTTTTTTTTTATTTTTTTATTTAAAAATATAAAATAATAATAAAATTATTATTTTTTTTTTGTGGTTTAATAAATAAATGAAAAAAATGAAAAAAATAAAAAAAAAAAAATTTAAAAATAAAAAAAATTAAAAAAAAATTTTAAAAAAAAAAATAAAGAATTTAAAATTAATTAAATATACATATATATTTATTTTAGTTTATATAGTTTTTTTTGATTTACGGTTTTTTTAATTAATTAATTGAACTTTTTCACTCTCATTATTAATATCTTTTACACGTTGTTTCATATCAGCAGATGGAATATTGATCCATTTATTTTTCTTATCAACCAATATAATTACAATTTGAATTACAAAACAAAGACAAGCACAACCAAAGAAAATTAATTCAGCAGCATGGTAAGCATTTTTTGAAGCAAATGGAGCTGTTGCTGGGAAAGTTGATAATGAGGTAATGATTGCATTAATGGCGAGACCACTAACAGCAATTGCAGCATTTTGACATGCAAAGGCCAAACCATAAGCAGTACCTAAACTTTTAGTTGGTACTAAACATGGAATTGTAACCCAAATACTTGCTGCCATGAATGCATATGATGCACCAAGAATAAATGAACCAGCCCATGGTGTAACGTCTGTAAATGTGAATAAACCATGTGCTGTAACCAATAATACAGATGAAGTTAATGTAAAGTGAATGTTATGACCGAAATAATCAACTGCTAAACCAATTAATGGTGATGCTGTTGCTGCATAATATGGAATTGATGCTAAATCTGCTGCTAAACCTTTATCCAAACCATATTTTGATTCATAGAAATTACTGGAAATTGAAACGTATACAAACAATGGTACGTAAAACAATACAACCGATAAATTAATTAACCATAATGTACCTGGGAAATAAATTACATCTTTAAATGATTTGATAATATCAATGAATGATCCAACTGGTTGAGCTGGTTCATCTTTATCTTTCTTTCCTCTAATAACATCTAAAACAACTAAAATGATTGAACCACCAAATGAAGCTGCACAAATGATTGCACCTAACCAAATTGCAGTTGGTAAATTTGCTGCTGCTTCAACTGCTGGTGAAATATTGAAATTAATGGCACTACCAATTCTTGAAAATGCCAATGTAATTGCAAATGCAAAATTAATATCACTTCTACCTTTGAACCATAATGCACAAAATGTTGATTGTGCTACACCCAATGATTCACCTCCTAAACCAAATACTGCTCTACCAACTAATGCTAACCAAAATAATTTGACATTTGATGAAAATGCAAATATAACTTGACCCAACATAATTAAACAACAAAAAATGATTGCTCCTCTTTTAACTCCAAATACATTATCAATGAAATATCCTCCAAAAAATACGATAATCATATTTGGAAAACTATAAACTGAATATAATAAATTCCATTTAAAATCATTAACATGGTAAAACTATATATATAGTTTAAGAATTGTGTGTGTATTAGTATTTTTAAATAATAATAAATAATAATAATAATAATAATAATAAAAAATAATAATAAATAATAATAATAATGTTATTGATTATATATATTATGTGTGCTATACATACAGCTTCAATTGGACCTTGTAATGCACCTGGAATATCATATACGTAATAGCTACCAGTTGTCATTAAACAAATAAAAAATAAACCAAGATAACGGAATGCATGTGATGCAAAACTTTGTTTTGTTGGTTTTAATTCAACATCATTACTAGTTGGAACTAATACATCTTCATTATCTTTTGCCATTTATTTATATGTATATATTATGAAGTATGATTTTTAAAAAAAATAAAAAAAAAAAAGACACCAGGGTGTTTTTTTTTTTTATAATATAAAACGAAATTTAAAAATAATAAAAAAAAAAAAACAAATTTTTGGGGTTGTATGTGAAAAAACGAAATTTTTATAAAAAAAATCAAAAAAATAATATAAAATGATTCGATGTTTAATAAATTGGTCTAGAATAATTCTTAAAATATTATATTCCTTTTGGAATAAGATTATTATATAATAAAATTATAAGAATGTATACATGTTCACACTTTATAGATTTTGTTATGATACAAAAATTGATTTTTTTTTTTTTTTATTTTTTTTTTATTTTTTTTTTTTGGCAATTTATTATTTTAAAAGCATATGCACATATGACAAAAAATCATATTTAAATAAACATACACAATGAGTAATAATAATAATAATATAGATAGAAATGGTAACAATCAACCAATTGAAAATAATAATAATATACATATGTACAATTTACCTGATAGTCAAGCAGTTGATACAACAACAGGTGAATTAAAGAATCAAAGTACATTTGAAAAATTAAAAAATATAAGTATATCACAAGTACCTTGTTTAAAAAATTCTTTATTATATGGTGTTGGTTCTGGAATGGGTGTTCTTGCAATTACTTCAATATTACCAGTATTTAGATCAAGTATGAATTGATATAAATAATCCAATCTATAATCATCATCATCATGATACTTACATTACACATCACATAATTATTACAGAGAAATTATTACCATTTGATTTTGCAATTATTACATTTTTAGGTGTATCAAGTATTGGTTATCCAATTTGCTATTATAATCATAATTTACATAATAGAAAAGTTAAAATATTAATGGATGCTCAAGTTGCTGAAATGAATAGAAAAGTAGCTGAAAAGAAAAAACAAGAATTAGAACAACAACAACAACAAAAATAATATTGATATTGTTATTTGGTAATAGTAATACAGTAACGAAAAAAAAATAAATAAAACTTGTAAATATATAAATCAACTCAACATTTATTAACTGTTTGATTAATTGTTGTTAATCCCTTTAAGAAATACCAATAATCTCTTTCATCTATTAAACTATTTGATATTTTATTTTTTGGGATGAATGTCATTACAATTGGGTATTATCATTAGGTTCATCAGTAGTTCCAGATTGTTAACAACAAAACTGGTATGTATATATATATATGTTTATTTATTTATTTACAATGTTTTTTATTTTATTTAAAATCTACCCATTTGATAATCCATGAATGCTTGTTGAATTTCTTTTTGAGTATTCATTACGAAAGGACCATGTTGTACAACTGGTTCTCTTAATGGTTTTGCAGATAAAAATAAGAATCTAACACCTTTATCACTTGCAACTGCATCTAATTTATTTGGTGTTTGACCATTATTATTTGATGATTGTGATGTTACAGGTTTATCAATGTTTTCTAAAACACCAATATGTTGATCAGATACAGTAGTTTGATTATTTTCAGGACCAAATGAACCTTCACCTTCAAATACATAAATGAATGAATTATGATCGAAATCTGGTATATCAACTGAAAACTTTTGATTTGGTTCTAATTTTACATCTAAAAATATTGGTTGAACTTTAACACCTTTAACTGGTCCTTCTATATTTTGATATGTACCAGATACAATTCTAACTTTTTTAGTTTCATCTTTAAATTCTGGTATATTTTCTGGTGGAATATCATTATATGATGGTGCAATCATCTTTTCTGCTGCACATAAATTCATCCAAAATTGAAATCTAAATTAATTCATAAAAGGAAAGTTAGTATTCATATATAGTGTTGTTGTTACTGTATATAATATAAATAACTTACCCAAACATTGCACCATCAACTTGTTTTGGCATTTCTGAATGTACAATACCTCTACCTGCTGTCATCCATTGAACTGAACCAGGTAATAATAATCCTGAATTTCCTTTATTATCTTTATGTTCCATTATTCCTTCAATCATATATGTAACAGTTTGAAATCCTCTATGTGGATGAGATGGAAAACCTGCAATATAATCATTTGGATTATCACTATAATGTTTAAACATTAAATTAATAGTATTAATAAAAGTGTTGTATATATATGTATAAAGATAATTATTACATTAGATACAAACCTTTTAAATGCATCAAGCATTAAGAATGGATCAACATCTTTTGGTTTAATTGGACCACCAATTACTCTATTTAAACTTACACCTGCACCATCTTTAGTTGGATATCCTTTTGCTACTTTAATTACACTTCTTGAAATTGACATTATTTTGTATATATTTTATTGTTTTTTTGTTATCGTTGTTGTATTTTTATTATTTTGTTTATATTTATAATATAATATTATTGTTTGTTATTATTTTAATGAATGAAAATAAAACCATTTTTGAAATGATTTCTATTTATATGAATTGAAAAATGTGATAAAAAAAAAAAAAAAAATTTAAAAAAAATAAAAAAAAATAAATTCCGGAATGTGAGTATGGATTTTTTAGAATTAACAACAAGAAACAAACAAATCTTGAAATAATGTCTTGTGGGAGTTGTTGATTAAATGTTATTCAGTACCTGTGTTTAAAATATTAAATATCCAAAATGGAGTAATACCTTTTATATATATCTGTTATAAAAAAATACACAGAAACCAATAGAATAAAATTTATATGTCTTGAATAAAAACATAGATTCCACAAAAGAAATTAATAAAAATTCATTTTATTTTTTCTATCATGAAATTACTATAAAGATGAGACAACACTCAAAAGAAAAAAAAAACAAAAACAAAAAAAAACAAATACTGAAAACCACTGTAATAATAAAGGTTTGGATGAACATCTCTATATACACCATACAAAAATATAACAGCAGTTAAGAAAAATCCCAACACGTAAAAAAAAAAAAAATAAAAAAAAGAAAAATTTTAGCTTTGTCTCTTGACAAAATTTCGAAAGTAAAAAAGAAATAAACCAATAAAAAAAAAGTGGAGAAAATAGGATAAAAATACAAACATACAGGATAAAAATAAAGATAGGTTAATAGTTACTGTAGTTGTACACTGTAGAGTTGTAAATGGGAGAGAGTAATATAAACTGAGTAACAGAATCTTAAAAAAATCGCTTAACCAAAAAAAACAAAAGGTAAAGAATGAGATGAGTGCTTCCAAACACCAAACAATAATAAAAAGATACAACAAGAGTTGTACAATAAACATATAATGAGAAAAAAGTTATCCACAATTAAATATATATATAAAAAAAAAAAAAAAAAAAAAAAAAAAAAAAAAAAAAAAAAAAAAAAAAAAAAAAAAAAAAAAAAAAAAAAAAAAAAAAAAAAAAAAAAAAAAA
>JACAFY010018022.1:0-13749 GCA_015252635.1 Dictyostelium capitatum | reverse complement strand
CATGTCAGATATAGATAATAGTAATAATAATAATAATAATAATAATAATAATAATAATAATAATAATAATAATAATAATAATAATAATAATAATAATGTATTAGAATCATTTGATAATTTACCATTGTTTTTTAAAGGGAAATTAAATGAAAGTATTCAAAAATCATGTTCAACAACATTAGATTTATTTGTATTATATGTTATTGATATAAGTGAAGATCAAACAGAACTTTTAAAATGTATTTCACATCAAACAGTAAGTATTATTAATTTATATCCTAATACTATAAAGTATGTATATATACTAATAACACTTTCAGGTTACATCATTTGTAAAATCAAAATGTGTTTTATATAAAATTAAAAAAGAATCAACAGAGTTTGAATTCTTTTCACAACACTATCCAGATTATGCAGGTTTGGGATCATGTTTTTATTTCTTTGATATATCAGGAAATGTATTTAAAACTGAAGAATTGAAAAAAGGATTCACTTTTATATCAACTTTATCACTATTTAAAACAAGTTACGATTATTTCGATAAACAAAAATCAACTTTAAACACTCCAAATAAAATTGAACAAAAATCAAAAGAAAGAAGATTGGTATTACAAAAACTATTTTGTACAAAACCAGTGCCAAAATCAGAACAACAACAATCTATATCATTAAATAAAACATCAGATAGTAATAATACAACAACTACAACTTGTAATAATACAGTAACAACTGCACAACCAATATCATTAAATAAAACATCAGATAGTAATAATACAACAACAGCAACAACAACAACAACAACTACTACTACTACTTCCACATCACCAGCATTAGTAGCAAAAAAACCAATTAAATCACCAGAATTAGAAAAACCATATATACCAAATACAGATTATATTGATAAAGCAGTAATGACAACATTGATATTCAAATTGACAAATGGTGAAACATTGAAAGCAGAATTTAGCGTTTCAGATAAATTAAAGGATATTAAAGAATTTGTAAAGAATAATAGAACAGATGAAAAGAGACCATTCGATATGATTACAGTTTATCCAAAACATACATTTACAGCAAGAGAACACGAATTAACATTATTGCAACTAAATTTGGTACCATCTGCAACTATAACATTAAATCCATTGGATGTTTCAACAAAAATTGAAAAGAAATCATCAGCATCTGCAGTTATACATCCATCGTCACCACCTTCTTCCTCTTCATCCAATTCAGATTCATCTCCAGGTTATTTTGCTTCTGTTAAAAATTATTTCTCTGGTTTTTTCGGTGCTGTAGATCCAGAACAACCACAAAAACAAGAAAAAGAAAAGGAAAAAGATAAAAGTAAAAGTAAAAAAGATAAAGATAATAAGAAATTTGGTAGTATTCATGGTGGTAGTGGTAGTAGTGGTAAATCAACAACAACAACAACAACAACTCAGAAAAGAACAAATATACATCAAATTAAACATGATGATAATGACCAGCAACAACAACAAAAAGACCCAAAAGATGATCCAAATTCATATTACAATGGTAATTCAACTCAATTTAATGGGAAATAGAAATTAACTCTTCCAACAATAACAACTCTGTTGGGGGGTTACATTTTTCTTTTTTTTCTTTTTTTCTGAAAATCTTTTTCTTTCAAATATAGGAATAAATTATTAATAAATATGTAAAACCATTGATATTAAAACAATTATTATTTCATCTATATTAATACCATTATTATTTTTTTTTAATTTTAAACAAACAAATGAAATTTATTATTTATTTAGTTTTTATAATTCTATTTATAAATTATAATTGTAGTATTGTAAAATCTGAACAATTAGATATTTTTCATAAAGATTTCTCTAGAAATATAACACAGTTAATTCAAGCAAGAGGATACGAAGTTGAACAACATTATACAACTACAAAAGATGGTTATATTGTAATTATTAAAAAATAATATTTCAATTTTAAATTAAAATTATTATCTACTACTAAATCAAAAACTCATAGTTATCACTTCAACGTATTCCAAATGAAAGATATAAAACGAATAAAAATCAAAATGTACCAAATACTAAACCATCAGTTTTATTGATTCATGGTGTTGAAGATGTATGAAAGTAAATAAATAATTTATTAAAATTTAATGATTTGTTTGTTAATTAATTATTATTTATTAATAGCTTGGTACAACATGGGTAAATCAAGAAAATGTAGATCAAAGTTTAGGGTTTATTTTAGCTGATAGAGGATTTGACATATGGATTCTTAATGTTCGTGGTACTAGATATAGTAATACTCATATTAAATACACTGATGAAGATTATGAATATTGGGATTTTACATTTGATGATATGGCAAAATATGATTTACCTTCATCAATTGAATTAGTATTAAAAGTTAGTGGAAATAATAAAACTGCAATAATAGGTCATAGTCAAGGAACAATGATGTATTTTATATCACATACATACGATAAGAAAATGTTTGAAAAAGTAAATTTATTTATTGGATTAGCTCCAATTGCAAGAGTAACAAATTGTAAAAGTAATTTACTTAAAACTATGGCTGCTTTGAAAATTGATCAATCGTTGAAATTATTTGGTGGTAAATCATTTCTTTTTAATTCAGATTTTTTAAGATCTTATTTTATTACTCCATTTTGCTCAATGTTTCCTACATTTTGTATGAATTCGCTCAGTTTAATTGAAGGTACTGAAAATATAAATAATTTAAACACAACAAGACTATCATTTTATTTATCATCTTCAGTTGGTGGTACATCTGTTAAAAATGTTATTCATTGGGCTCAAAATTATAAATATTCATTTCAAAATTTTGATTATGGTTCAAATCAACTAAACTTTGAAAGATATGGTCAAAATACACCACCAAAATATAATTTATCAAATGTTGATAGTAGGATTCCGATTGTAGCGTTTACTGGAGATAATGATTATTTATCAGATGTTGATGATGTTAATTGGCTATTACCACAATTACCTTCATTAATATATCATAAACAAATTAAAACCTTTTCACATGTTGATTTTGTATGGTCATTCAGGGCAATGGATTTGGTATATCCTGATATTCTCACTTATTTATTTGAATATTCTCTAAATAACAAATAAACCATTAAATCATTAATAAATTTTGTTGTTTTGATTGTTTTTAATTTTTTCTTTTATTATTATTTGATTTGTAATTGGCTCTGAAAATGCGAGAGGATAATTATTTGATTCTTTAAATTTTAAATAATCAAATTTATAAATAAAATTCCACCGGTTTTAATTTATTTTCAAAATTTTATTTTTTTTTGAATTTTTTTTCCAATGGCGAAATTTAACGAAAAATTAAAAAAAAAAAAAAATTAAAAAAAAATTTATACATATTAATTTTATTTGATTTTTACACCATTACACTTATAGTATATAATCAACTACAATGAAAAATCAAAATGATAAATTAACAGATGGTGAAAAACCAAAACCAATAGTAAAGAAAAGTATTACCAAACCAATAGCAAGAAAGTATGTTCCAATTCCTAAAGTTGGTGATAAATTATTCTTTGGTGTGTTCAGAAATGTGGTATGTATTATACATATATATTGTTATCAGAATCAAAAGATAGGGTTTATATGACTAAAGTAGTATTGGAGGATGATGCAACAACAACAGTACAATCAATTAAAAATCAACAAGCACCAATCACATTACCATCAAATTTATTCCCTTTGTCTATTGATACATTACATATCAATAGTGGTGCATATGGTTTTGGTGAAAATGATTTACCAAATAGATTAAAATGTATTACTTTCGGTGATGCATTTAGATTCCCATTAAATTTCAACCACATACCAACTACAGTCATCAAGATATCCTTCTCTGGTTACACAAATTTGATTATGCCTGAATCATTAAATAATTTCAACAATTTACAATTCATAACATTGGTAAATCAACTCAACATTTGTTATCAATTTTAGATAGATTTACAAGATTACGTACTCTTTGTATTGATGGTACTGATGGTAAAGATTATAAATTACCAAATCAAATTTCAACACTCATATTTGGTTATAATTATAAATCAAAATTACCACAAGAATACCCTCAATCATTAACACGTATAAGAATAAGCAGGGTATTCTCAAATTATATAAATTTAGAAACATTCCCATTAAATATAAAAGTTTTAGATGTATGGGTACCTCATTGTAAATTTGTATTCAACCAATTTACAAGATTTAAACAATTGGAATCACTTCAATACTATAGTGGTAAAAATTTTAAAGATATGGATAACATTGATGGTACAGATGTTTCTAAAATATTTCCAAACATTCGAGTATTAGTTGTTAATGACAGAAGATTTAAAAATGAAAATGGGAAATTAAAATTTGAAAAATTTGAAAAAAGTGGTAAAGGTTGAGTTGAAAAACCAATGCCAACAACAACAACATTAGATACCACTACTGCAACATCATCAAATAATAACACTATAATTCCAACAACAAATGTAAATAGCATCACCACTACAACCACTACAACCACTACAACCACTACAACCACTACAACCACTACAACCACTACATCAACAAACCAATAATTCAAATCAACCAAATACAAATAATATAATTTATTAAATATACAATTTTAAAAAAATATGTTTCAATTATAATAAAGTTTGTTTCTAGTTTATTTTTTTATAATTTCTATATATATTATTATTGATTGATTTTTTGATGAAAATTCAGCAAATGTAAAAATTTTTCTTTTTTTTTTTTAATTTTAAAATTTTTTTTGTTTTTACATTATAATAGAACAATTGTTTCAACAACTTCAAACTCTACAACTGAAACCATAGCAACTACTTTAACAAGTTCAACAACATCTTCAACAAGTTTCAGTAGCAATGGTAGTTTATCATCAACTAGTGGTAGTACGACGCCCAGCGAACACCAATTAAATCATTACCTAATTCGCAAAACAACATTAATTATTTGTGTAATTTAAAAACTAATAATGAAAGTTTTAAATTAATAATTCAATTGATCTAACTTTTATTCCAAAACATTTTACATTGATAGAATAAGTAATACACAGCTTTAATTACATAGTGCAGCATATAATGGTCATTCAATTCTTTGTAAAATCCATTCAAGCATTATTACATTCTATTCAATTACCGTTACATTCATTCAATTCCTTTTAATTCTCTATCATTACGATAGTACGATGTTTACCCTCTATTTTACTATTGTAAATGATTAATGAGTAGAATTCCATCATTTGGCAATAATTAATATATATATAATGGAATATTAATAGACAATGTAAAATTGATGTTTCAAAGATTAAATCGGAAATATATCCAATTCATACTGCTTCAAGAGATCATAGATCATTTAATTGAAAATGATTCTGATACACAACTGGGTGAATAAATTTGGTGTAACATGTTCAACTTACTATTCTTTGCATACAACAAATATAATGTTAAAGAAACAATAATTCGTAATGAAAAGTAGTTAAATATTGTTGAAAGTTCTCAATATACTATAAATAAACATATAATAAAGGGAAAAAGAAATTTGTATGCTAATGATTCTTTAAAGTTTATTAATTAAAAAAATTATTAGAAATATAGTGATAATGTTTAATAGTTTCTTCAGCTTGTTTTGGTTTAGCAAATGGACCTCTCAATCTATATGAAGCAGAGCATAACATTGTATTCCAACACATGTTGAATAATTCTGGTTGTTCTTTTTTCATTTCTTCAAAATTTGGTAAAACATTTGCTTCTTTTGCCAATTGATCACAAAAAACAACATAGTCTTTATAAGGGAATGTTGTTTTATATTCTGCATTACGAACTTTCTTAACTTCTTCAATACCATCTAACATTATATTTTTTGATGGTAATTGTGTTATTCCTGAAAATACGTAATTGATCCATCTTGATTGTAACTCTAAAACTTTAATAATTAAATAGATAAACAAATAAATTAGTAAAATCTACAAAATTAATTTAAATTTGATTATTATTAATTACCAAATATTACATACATGAATAAAATGGAGTTCCATATGCACCAACAATACCTAAATTATTAACATTTGGAGAAAATGTATATTTATAAAGTAAACATGGTACATAATTATCATTTGGATCAAATGATAATTTATTCATCATTTCTTTATCAAAAAATGAAAAATTTAAATGATAACCAGTTGCAAAGATAACTTCATCAAACTCTTGAGAGGTTGTTGATTTGTCAAATTGATTTACAAATTCAATTGTTTTTCCATTTGAATTTTCAATTAATAAATCATTTGATAAACATTTAATTTTACCTTGATTAATATTATCAAAATAAGAATCATTACCAGTAAATAAAAGATTAAATGGTTTATCAAAATTGATTTCATCATTTTGATACTCTGGTACATCACAATTATTTCCGGATAATTGTTTAAACAATTTATTCATTTGAATATTTTGTTCTTTTTCTGAGAGTTCTTGTAAATTGTAAATACTCTTTCTAACAAATGCAATAAAATCTAATGGAACACCATTATCATTCATATCTCTTTCACAACCATTACCTTTTAAAATGTTTTTAATTCTCCAATTATTTGCAGATGCTGCCCATTCATTCATTTTACTTTTTCCATAAATTGAAACACTTTTAGCACCTGAATTACAAAGTTCTGATGCAATTTGAGTACCACTTGCAGATTTACCAATAATCAATACTCTTTTACCAATGAATTCATCTGGTGATTTATAGTCTTTTGAATATCTATAGTTACCAGTAAATGATTTTAATGGTTCCATTGGAAATAATCTTGGTTTATTATTCATTCCAGCACATACAATTAAAAAATCAAATTCTTTTGATTCCAAACAATTCTTTGAATAGTCAAACCATTCTACCAACCATCTATCATTATCAATTTGAGTAACCTTTTCAACATTACAATTAAAATTTATAAATTTTTCCAAACCAAAATGTTTGCTATAATTTGACAAGTACTCTTTAACTTTATCATGATGTGGATATAGATTTTGATCACGTGGATGTTCAAAATCTGAAAAAGTCATTGTATAATGTGAAATATTTGTATCCATTGAATTCCATGGAGTTTTATTTTCACCACACCAAATTCCACCTAAGCTTGATTTCTTTTCAAATGCTGATGGAATTAAATCACACTCTAACGAACTTTTAATTGATGTTAAACTGGCTGGACCACCACCAATAATACAAACTGTTTTTTCAATTTTATACATAGTTGTATCTATATTATTTAAAAAAATAAAAATAAAAAAAAAGATTATTCAACACAAAAAAAAAAATAAAAATAAAAATAAAAAAAAACATTTTTTTAATGAAGATATTTAAAATCTTTGCATCTGTATTTATTTCTGTTATTTGAAAAATAGATTTATTTTTGTAATATGGTTTTTTTTTTAGTTTTAAAATAAATAACCCATTAAATACAATAATAATTAAATTTACAAGCAAATCACCATTTATAACTAAAAAAATTATAAATAGAAATAAAACATTACACTCGCCGAGTGTTGTTTACAATTAAGGTCCACATTAATTTTTAAAAATACCCCTTATAAACTTATTTTAAATTAACGACAATAATGAAGTAAATAATCTTTGATATGACTATTTTATAAATGGTGTTATATTATTAATATGAACAAACATGAGATATTTTTTAAAAAAAAAAAAAAAGAATTTTGGGTGTTAAATTTTTTACAAACAAATTAATGACATTTTTAATAGATATCTTTTATGTTTAAACAATATACTTATTTATTAATATATTTTCTTATTTTTATTTGACATTAGCGACATAACAAAAACAGCAACAGCAACAACAAAATCAATATCATCAATTTAATCTACAACAACAACCACAAATGATTCCAATTCAACCATTACAATTTAATTTACCAATGGATTCTTAGATGGTCAAAGAAAGTTATTTAAAATATAAAATAAAAAAAAGATTTTTTTTTTTTTTTTGTTAAAACTAAAAAACATTTGACTAATTTTTTTGTAATGAAAAACTTTTATGTCACATGTGATAAAGACCATAACAAACGTTTATTAAATATTTCACAATAAGAGTCACGAAATTTTTTTATTTTTTTCAACACTTCTTGAAGCTTTGGCTTTGATCATGTGTAGTATCTGTTCTAGAAAGCTTAATCTCTTTCTGCCATCACACGTTGTTGGCAATTCGATTAAACTTATTTTTCATTGGAGGTGAGGTCATCATGGTTTTTGCTTGCATTAATCGACTTCTATTGCATTCGCTCAGTATCGCACCGCTTCTGAGATTTACGAGAGTGCTCCTCTACTACTTTTTTAATTAAATTTAATGAAAATATAAAAAATCATGTTATTATAGAATTTAAACCTTAAAATTTTAACAAAAAAAAATTTCAAAAGATTTTAATATAGAAATGAGATTATCATTTACGAAGCTTGAGAAAAAAAAAAGAAATAAATATACAACATATTTTATTTATTTAAAAAAAACACCTTTGAAATTGATGAAATTGATTCTAAACAACAGCAAAAGTATGAGTTATCTCCTCTTTGTTAATATTCGAATAATATAAAACAGTAAATTATTATTGAATACACATACTAAAGAGAGTCATTTTGTGAAATTATTTGTTTTTTTTTTATTATTTGTGTGTATTTGTATATTGCAAATTGAAATAATGAATTTTAAAATAAAAAAATGGATGAGTTTTATATAATATAAAAAGAGACACAAATATAAATAAAGTAATTGTAATTAAAAATTTAATAAATATTAATTTGTGTTTATATGAATGATGTTATTTATTCTTTTTGCACATATTTGTATATAATTATGATAATTCCCTTTTTTTATAACTATAGTTCGTGATACACTTAATAAAACATAATAACTGAAAAAACACTTGATCACGCTAGTAGTAGATAAAAAAAAAAATAAATAAATATAATTATCACCGTGTATTGTAATTTGTTTAAAAACCAAAAATATTTTAATGTATTGATAGTAAATGTGAACAAATCAGGCAAATCATAAATTTTTTTTATTATCATACAATCTTCCAACATGTGACACCAATAAAATGCGATATCAATAATTTAATTTCGGTTTCTGTAAATTTAAAATTTTTTTTTTTTTTTTTTTTTAAATTTTTTTTGAAATTTTTCCCAAAAATCAATTTTTTTTCATTTTTTTTTAATAAATTTAAACATTACCACACTATCCGCCTTCAACGACTAAAAATAGATTCATCACCATATATCATACATAATATCTTAATCTTTTAAAGATTTTATATTTTTTTTTATATTTTTAAAAAAAAAAAATAAAAATAATAAAAAAATGTCAAAACAACAACAACAAAGTAAAAAACAAAAATATAAACAAAGACAACAACAAAGACAACAACAGCAACAACAAAGACAACAACAACAACAACAACAACAAGAGCAACAATATGATTACGTTGGTGATGAAGAAGAAGATGAAATAGTAACTTCAGATAATGATCATTATAGTAATACAAGTGTTGATAAAGATTCAAAATATAATCATGATACAAGAATATTATTATTTAAAGTTATATTATCACAAAGTGATGAAACAATTTGTAAAGTTATTCAAATTGCAAATGGATTACCTGGGTTACCTCAAATTTCAGATATTTCAAAAGATTTAGGTTTAATTATATTAAGATTACCAGATAAAACAATTAAAGAATTAGAATTATATTTGGAAACGAAAAACATTTATTTTAGAGAAGTTTCACAATCAACATCATCAACATCATCATCATCATCACAACTACAACAACCACATTCACCTTCATCTTCATCCAATAGTAGTAGTAATAACAGTACGACCAACAACAATAACAACAATTTAATAATAGTTAATAATCATTCAAATACAAAATCAAAACAAAAACGACCAATACCAAAACAAGATACATACAATTTAATAATTGAAAATGATTTTGATTTAAGATTAATTTTTCAACATCTAGTATTAAATAATCAAGATAGAGAATTAAAAATTCAACGACAACAACAACAATCAAGTGATAATGAACCAACAATTGAACTATTAAATTTAAATGATGATGAACAAATATCACCAGTATTTTTAGAATATTATCTATTCATTATGGATTGTTTTATAATTTTATCTGATCATTTAGAAAATACAAATTCAACTTTAGATGATTTTAAAAATCATTATAAAAAGTATGTAATTAATTTATATAATACACATCAGACATACTCAATATGTATATTTATACTTATATACCATTTTTTATTTCTCATTGTAAATTATAGTAATGAAAATTTAATTAAATTTATAGAAGAATTTAAAAATAATTTAATTGAAGGATTTTTAGATTTGGTAGAAATTATAGCAAGTTGGTATATACCACAAAAAGATAATTCAATTGTAAAGTTTTTAAATTGTTTTGGTACAATGTTAGATTCAACAACCATTGAAACACTATGTTATATTTATAATAAAACAATTAAAAAAGAAGATGAATGGGCAATTAATTTCATACAATCAGCATTATCAAGTAATCAAGAATTTAAAAAGAAAGCAATGTGTTTAAATGATGAATTAATTCAAGATAGATATGATGAATCATTATATAGTATAATGCATTCATTAAAATTTGATAATGTTAGAGAATTCATTTTAATTTATTCCCACGATGAAAATTATTTTTTATCTGAAGAATTTTGGTATTTAATTTGTAAATATGATGCAGCCGGAATTACACAACATATTTTAAATAATAATATTGCAGAGGAAGATTTAGCAAGGAATTCAAATACACCAAAAAATATATTTAAAGAAAATGTACTTGAAATTAATCCATTATCATTATTAGAAATTTGTTCAGCAAATTTCAGTTTTAAAATTGCAACTGTTTTATTCCAATTTTATGATTTTAAAGATTCAATGCCAATTAAACAAAAATTACGTGGTGTTACAAAACCAAATGATACATCAACATTATTAAATGCCTCATCATTTCAATATTTTAGAATACTGGATTCAAATTGTTATTTCAATGAAATCACTAAAAGTAGAGCATCAATATTCATTGATTTAATGACTTCTACAAATATTTATTTAAATACTGAAGTTGGTGATGGATCAGATGAAAATATTGATTCAGATTCAATTTATACTTATCAAAATTCAGTGGAATATTTAAATATCAATTGTAATAATATTCATAATTTAAAGAAAACTTCAATTTCATTATTATCGAAAATACTGGAATTTAATGATCATGCAATTTTAATATCATTATTAAATAATTTAACTCAAGGTGGTTGTCAATTGGGTAAAGAATTAATTGATGAAAAACAATTACTTATTACAATTAGTAGACCACAATATAATACATGTTTACAAATTTTAAATCAATATTGGCCAATACCAGTAAAATATCAATCACGTGAACCTTATATATTTTTTGCTGGATCAAGATCAACTTTACAATTTTTATTGGAAATTCATGAAAATAGTTTTGAAACAATTGATATAAAATGTTGGATTCAAGCAATTATGTCTGCTGGTCAATACACTAGTGAAAAAGAATTTTTCAAATTTTATCCAAAAATTTATGAACTTTCATTAAAAGATAAATATTCAAGAACATTAAATATACTAGAATTACAATATATACTTGGTCATAAAGAAGGTATTGATTTAATATTAGAAGAGTATCTTGGTCTTTACAAACCTTATCAATATGATGCTCAACAATTATTGGAATTGTTTGATTTAAATTTTGTTCAAAAAAAAGATAAGCGTTCTCAAGAATCAATTCAAGCTGAACTCGACCTAATTGCTCAAGAAGAAATTGAAAAAAAGAAATTAAAAGATAAAAAGAAAAAAGAAAAAAAAAAGCAACAAAATAATTTAAAACAGCAACAACAACAACAAAAAGTAACAGCAGCAGTAGTAACACCAGTAAAACAAACGATAACAACAACACCAATATCAACACCAATTAAAAAAGAAGTAGAAGAAATTAAGCAACCAACTCCACCACCAACATTACCTATACTAGCGCCAACATCAACACCAATACCAACACTAACAACACAGACAATTAATAACTTTGATATTTCAATTGGTAAATTTAAATTTAGTAGAAAAGATGAATATATAATTGGTAGAGGGTCAAATGGAACATTGGTATTTAGAGGTATATGGAATAATAAAGTACCAGTTGCAATTAAACAAATGCATAAAGCATTCAATCCATTAATTGGTAAAGAAATTGAAGTATTAATTCAATTAACAAATAAGAATTGTAATAACATTGTTAGATACATTGATCAAGAAGAAGATGATATGTTTGTTTATTTGGGATTAACATTATGTCAAGGTTCATTACAAGATCTGGTAGAGAAACAACAATCATTAAAACAATTTATTGGTAGTGAATCAAGATTAATGGATTTAGTTAAAGATATTATAAATGGTATTGATTTCTTACATTCACAAGGTATAGTTCATAATGATTTAAATCCAAGAAATATACTTACAAAAGATGATAGATTCATTATATCAGATCTTGGATTATCAAAAATGGAAGTATCAACGTCATATTCATTTACAATGCATGCACCAACGGGCCAAGAAGGTTATCATCCAGCAGAAGTATTATTAGAGAAACGTAAAACTAAATCAGTTGATATATTTTCATTGGGTTGTATTCTATTTTATTTAATGTGTAATGGCCAACATCCATTTGGTGATAAATTCTTTCGTATGGCAAATATACTCACTGATAAATCAAATTTAGAACCATTAAAACATAATATGGTAGCATGTGATTTAATTGGATCAATGATTTCTAAAAATGATATTGACCGTCCAACTACAACTACTATTTTCCAACATCCATTCTTTTGGAATCATGATAAAAAGATTAAATTTATAGATTCATCATTAAACCTATTCAAAGATACAAATGGACTATATAATTCAAAATTAAACAAATTGATAAATTATCAAAATGTTGAATCATCAATACCGTTTTTATCAAAACCATGGAATCAATTAATTGATATAACACTAATTGAACATATTACAAATAAGCAAAATCAATTAATGTCATCACCTTCTTCACCTTCCTCCTCGTTATCAAACAGTGGTAAAAAAATATATTTCTATGATTATTCACAAATTAAAGATTTGGTACGTTGTATTAGAAATACTGTTCAACATCATAAAGAAATTCAAAGGTTAATTCAATGTTCACCTTCAAATGTTAATAATTCAAAATCTGATATTTTATTATGTTTAGAAAGTCAAGAATCTGTATTATCATATTTTGAACAAAAAATACCTGATCTATTATTTTATTTATATCTAAAATTTAAAAAACATTTAGATCATAAATCGTTTAATGAAATATTTGGTAATTTAAAAAATAATTAATTTCTACGCACACCACACAACAACCATCATATCACAACAACCCCCACCACATAAAAAAATTTTGTAAATAAAAAATTAATTTAAAAAAAATAAAAAAAAAAAAAAAAAAAAAAAAAAAAAAATTTTTTTTTTAAATTTTATAAAAAATAAAAATATATTATTTTTTTTTTTTTTTTTATTTATTTTTTTTTTAAAAAAAAAAAAATAAAA
>JACAFY010018014.1:13679-34469 GCA_015252635.1 Dictyostelium capitatum | reverse complement strand
AGTTGGTGGTCCAGAAGCTGATGATACATACACTGATGATCGTACAAATTACATTTCAAATGAAGTTGCTACTGATTATAATGCTGGTTTCGTTGGTGCATTAGCTTCTTTAATTAGCCCAGGTACTACTTCGGTCCCAACAACTACTCCAACCGTTACTTCAACTCCTACAGAAACACCTACAGTCACCTCAACTCCTACAGAGACACCAACAGTCACCTCAACTCCTACAGAGACACCAACAGTCACTTCAACTCCTACAGAAACACCTACAGTCACTTCAACTCCTACAGAAACTCCTACAGTCACTTCAACTCCTACAGAAACTCCTACAGTCACTTCAACTCCTACAGAGACACCAACAGTCACTTCAATTCCTACCGAAACACCAACAGTCACCTCAACTCCTACCGAAACGCCAACATCAACTCCAAGTGAATCACTTTCAATTTATTCCAATGGATTATCAGGATCATTCCAAGATTGGTCATGGGGTGAACATAATTTAAATGATTCAACAAATGTTGCAGAAGGTCAAACTTTATCGATTTCATTTGCTCCAAAAGCATATGGCGCAGTTTTCTTTGGTTGTTACAATTGTATTGATACTGATAAATATAAATCCATTTCATTTTCAATTAATGGTGGTGATAAAGGTGGTCAATTATTAAAATTAACAGCTGTTAAAAACAGTAAAGCTGTTGGATCCAAATTAATTAGTGATATCATTGGCACATCAATCCCAGCAAATACATGGACAACCGTTACAACTACTTTTGCTGATCTTGGAGCAACTGGTACAATTGAAGGTATTTGGATTCAAGATATCAAAGGTGACCCACAATCAACCGTTTATATTAATAATATTGTTGCTAATTAATTAAATATATTAAAAAATAAATAAATAAATAAATATTATTAAACTTAAAAAATATTTAAAGTAATCCCAATTATTTCTTTTAAATCATAAATTTATATTGAGTGGTTATAGTAAAGAAAAATAATTTTATTAAATTTGATTAAAATATATTTTTGCCATGATAAGTCTATATATAAAGTACTTTTTTAAATTCATATAAATATTTAGTTGCCATAGTTTGGAAATTTTTTTTAATCATACATATTATATATTATATTATATATAATTTTTTCGTTTATTTTTTTACCTTAGCAAAATATGGCGCATCTGTTTTGTTATTATATTGTTGTTGTTGTTTTGTGTGGTTTTTGTTATTATTATTATTATTATTATTATTATTATTATTATTATTATTATTCATTTTAAATTGTTATATATATTATTTTTTGTTGAGAATCCCTTAAAAATTATTTGATCTTAAATAATCACCCAATGCTTCGCAAACTTGAGCAGCAACACCTGGTTGAAGGGATGGACCATATTGACCCTAATAAGGATTAAATAATATCATGAGTTAGTATAATTGTGTGTTTTTATATACTAATCATCTTTAAAACACTTTTGTGCTTTATTACTAAATGGAAACCGAGTAAAGTTGAGAATGTGAAATAACAATAATTATCATGAATTCACACTTACAAAGAGAATACATTGATTTGTTTTTACGAGTACAACACCTCCAGTATCTTTTTTACCATATATTGATTTATCATCTGCTTTTAATACTAAATTTTTAACACCATTGACCGTTACACCCATTGATGATGCTTTTGCAGAGTCTTTAAAAATAACTAAAATATGTGCTGCTTCTGATGGTGATAATGAAAATCCGTTTGAAGTTGCCCATGTTGAACCATCTGTTGCTGATAAAATTTGAGCATTTACAAAACCATTACCTATTAAATTTGAATCAATATATTCTTGCCATGACATCTTTAATTTATATATATTTTCTATAGTATAGTGAAGTATTGTGTTTTAGTATTATTATTGTTTATATGCAGATTATTGAAAACTTATAAGGTCATACATTATTTGTGTTTTTATGCAAAATGAAAAATATTTTTCTTTTTTTTTTTTTTTTTATATAAATTTCTCTTAATTGTGAGTAAAACCCATTTAATTTGGGTTTTTATTAAACTTTTTTTGATTAGAATTTTTTTTAGTTAAGCGAGTTTCACGATTGTCTCAATCTTAATATGATCGGTAAAAATACAAAACAGATGGATGTCAGAAAATATTATATATATATAATAAACATTGAAAAATAATCGTCTTTTATATTTATTAAAGACGATTATTTTTCAATGTAAATAATATTTCTGTTTTATATTAAATTATTTTATATAACTTTTTTCCCAATACAACCGATTTTTTTTTTATTTTTTTTTTTGATAAACAACCAGCATGACAATATCAGTAATATTAGATAACTTTTTATATTTGGGTGCAGCAAAGTAAATAAAAACATTAAACCATATTAATATATATCAATTTAAATTTATCTAACGTACATATATTAAACGATTGTATAGAGATACAAAAAATGAAGATGAAATGAATCGATTTGGTATATCACATGTTTTAAGTTGTGCAGGTACAGTTATATCACCAGAGAAATATATAATTGCAAATGAAAAATTTGATGATGACGAGGCCATCGATATTAGTGAACAAATTGAAAAAGCATACTTATTTATTGAACATGTTAGAATGAAGAAAGGAAGAGTATTTGTTCATTGTTTAGCAGGTAAAAGTAGAAGTGCATCAATAGTATTATCTTATTTATTAAAAAGAAATTTACATTCATTATCAGATATATTATTTTATGTTCATTCACGTAGACCAGAAATTAGACCAAATGATGGATTTATGAATCAATTATTAAATATGGAATTAAAATTAAGAAATAAAGAATCATTATCAAGAACTTTTAGAGAATGGAGATCAATTCAAACAATTTCTCAAAAAATGAAAATTAATATAATAAGTGCAAACTATACAACCGCCATTGCTACGGTTGTACAATTTGAAGAATATATATTAAAAAGTAAAGAATATACATATACATTTTTTAATATTCATCTACCAAAAGATTACATCAAAGAAGAATATAAAAAACAAATTGTATTATTATCATCAACAGAAATTGATATTCAATATTTTACAAAATTAATTCAACAAGAATTATCAAATACAACATTAAAAGCAACAGAATTTACAAAAAAAAATTATTTTTTAGATTGGCAAACAATTACAAATTTATTACAATCGTATATACAAGAAATTATAAAAGAAATTAACAATTAAATAAAATTTAAAATGGTTGATATTTTATTAACGATTTATGATAGCTATAGATTAAATCTAAATTATTTGAATTTATAGCACAATAGAAATCTGAAATTATTACTTGATTATTATTTGTTTTTTCAATTTGATTTATATTTTTATCAATACCACCATCATCTGAATCAAAGAGTCTACAATTTGTAATGGCATTTCTATGATTATCATAAACAAATTGAAATAATTTAATGTGACCAAAATGTGATGCAACAATATAACAATGATTTAAAATGTTTTTTTTATGTTCTCTATTTGATGTTGTTGATGTTAGATTACTTGCTCGTAAAATTGAATCTAAAAATTGAACATCACATTTTTTACCAATTTCTTTCAACACTAAATAACCATATTGAAAATTAAATTCTTTTAAACATGTTGATAACATATTTGAATTATAATAATATAATAATAAATTCTCTGGGCTAATAAAATTACATCTCTTACTTTCAATATCGGAATTTCTATTTTTAAATACCCAATTTAAACTTGAAAATTGATGGGACTTTGATATTCTAAATATATCATATATCGTTGAGTTTGGTGTATTTATAATAAAGTAAACTAGATCTTGTTTTTTCATTTCACCAACATTTAAAATACAAGAAAATAATTGTTCATATTCAATAAATTTTGAAAAACATCTACTACCACTGATTATTGAATTTTCAATTATAAATTTACAACTTGAAAATGGAATATTAAATAGTTCCACATAATTTGAATATTTATAAAATTTCTCTGGAAATAATTGTTTAAATTGATTTAAATTATATATATTACCATTTTCCAAATTAAATTTTAAAAATTGACAACAACTACTATTATTCTTATTTACCATCGTCACTGAAGATTGTTTTAATTGTTTTTGATTTTCAATTAGTTTTGTAAATACAAATTTGAATATTTCATTTGATTTTATAAAATCAAATATTTCAAAACCAAATATAAAATTGTTGTTTATGTAAAAACTAAACAATTTGTTATATGTGAATTGAAAGTAATCAATTGAATCCAATGTAGCTAAAAAGTTGAAAAACTTTTTACCATGTTCAAACTTTTCATTCTTTATAATACAATCTATAATTTGATTTAAAAATTGATAAACAGTTTCTGAGCTTGATGAAATAAATTGATTTAAACCAAAATCTACCAAATAGAAACCATTGTTATTTGACCAATTAAAAAATGAATTAAATTTATTAAAATATAATATCCAATCTAAAAATTCATTCTTCCAGTTACTAGTCTTTTCATATAGTATTTTATTTAGTTGAGTTTTCAACTTGAACCAATTTTTATCATTTAAATATTGACGAGTTGATAAATTTGTAAAATTTAAATATTGTTGAAATAGTTGATTTAAAATTGTAGAATTACTTTTGTATTCATTTACCAATGCTAAAAATGATTGTAGTTTTTGTTGTTGTTGTTCTTGTTGTTGTTGTTGTTGTTGTTGTTGTTGTTGTTGTTGTTGTTGTTGTTGTTGTTGTTGCAATGTTGAAATCATTTCATTTAATTTCTTTAATGGTATAATTTCGATTGGTTGCTTTTTCTTTTTTCTCTTTTCATTATTAATCGGTGGTAATAAATTTTTTAATTGTTGTTCTAGTGTTGAAATTGTAATACAAGTTTCTATTAATAATTTAATTGGCTGACAATACATATTTGTTTTACATTTACTATTATCAAATAATAAATTACTTGTGAATTGGAAACTTTCTGGTGGACTAATTTTCATTGTTTCAATTATAAATTTAACCTTTTGATTTAATGAATACGATTTATCTTTTGCTACTATTTCCCAAATCTTTGTTTTATTTATCTTGAATGTCATTTTCTTTAATAGGTATTTCAAAATTTTAAAAGATGAGTGTAATACCAATTCATAAACTATATCATTTTCTGGTTTATATTTAAACTTTTCAACCAATATTTTTAGTGCAACTTTACAATCTGACTCCACTATTAATTCAATGGTTTTTCCTAATATTTTTGATTTTTCCTGTAGTTCTTTGTTTAACATTGGTTTTTCTATATATTCATCATTATTTATAAATGATGTTGTTCTAAATATATTATTATTATTGTTGTTAATGTTGTTGTTGTTAATGTTGTTGTTGTTAATGTTATTGTTGTTATCGTTGTTAATGTTATTGTTGTTATTGTAGTTGCTGGAATGATTTAAAGTTGTTTTATATTGAAACTTCATTATAAAACTATAATAATAGTTTGTAAATAAATTGATATAAAATTCTTTATCATTGGTAAACTTTTTAAATATCTGAATTTGAACTTGATTACTATAATAGTCATCAAAGTAGAAAACCAATGGATCATTTTTACAAACTTTATATCTTAATAAACCATATAGACCATTTAATAGCAACCATTCAACCGATTTAATTTGATTATATTCTAATACACCATGTCTAAACTTTTTCTTTAGAAATGAAAAGATCTTATTCCTTAGGAATTTATTCTTAAAAACACACCAAAATAGACTATCATTTGCATATGAATTATCTACATTACCCGTTAACGTTTGTTCTTTAAAATTGTTTGCACCATTCTTTTCAAATATAAAATTACCACAAAAGACTTCATCATTTGTTGATTTAAATTTATTTATGATTTTCTTTTTAAAATTTAAATTCATTATAGTTGTTATTATTATTACTGTTATGGTTTATTATTATTATTATTATTATTATTATTATTATTATTATTATTATTATTATTTTGGTTAGATATGTATATTTTTAAAAATTATGTATCTAACTGATAAAAATTTAATTTTTTTCAAAATATAAAAAAAAATTAATTGAAAAAAAGAAAATTAGATATTTTTCATGAATAATATCTAATCTTTCAGAGAATCTCAAAAAAAAAAGATTTATTTTGTGCGGTTTGAAATCGCGATTATTTATTATATTTAAATTAATTTAATATAAAAATATAGTAAATAATGATGATGATGATTATTATTAAAAATTATCTCAACATCATTTAAAGATATGTAAACAGGAAAAGGATGTCGACTAAGGTTAACCAATACATATTGGTACATTACAACATGTTATTTTATTTTTAGTTTTTGTGTTGATATTGATTTTTTTTTTGATTAATAAAATAATATTGCAAAAGTATCAAAGATTTAAATATGTTCAGCAAATGTTACTGTCATGATACTTATTAATTGTTTTTTATTGTTTTTATACATTACAACATTTGTGTGTGTGTTGAAAAAATAATTTATATTAATTTTTATTTTTTTATTTTTAGTGTGGTAACATAAATAAATAACACACATCTCATACTAAATTACATTTTATAATTTACATTTTCATTATAAATATTTATTATATAAATAAAATTAAATAAAATAAAATTAAAATAAAATCAACTCCAAACATTATAATAATTTTTGATTTTTATTTATAATATTAACTTATTACACAGAAATTTTTAAATTATATTACACAAATAAAACCACCACTAAAAATATATATTAATATTAATTGAATAAATAAAAATTATTACATCAATATAAAACTTTTACATATATTTATTTATAAAAAAAATCAATACAAAATAAAAAAATAATGGAAGAACAATTTGAATTTTATAATGTTAAAGAATCACCTTCATTTTATTCATCTTCAAGCAAAACAAAAAATGGTAGTGAATTTGATTTAATCGATGAAAAAGAATGGATTGTATTAAATGAAATTATTAATTCACCATTCTTTACAGGATCTTTCAATGGAAGAGATGAATTAGTAGAAGTATCAGCATCTGATTTTCTATTGGGTAGTAGTAATATTAAAACTTCAACACCCTTAACATCATTTATTGAAGATACATTCATTCCAGATGAAATCGATTTAAATGTTACTCAAGAAGAGCTATTACAACATAGACAACAAAACTATTATTCTGGTTATAAATCATTAATTCTTACACCAGAATTTTTAATTTCACTAGATGTTTTCACTAAAAACATGAGTTGGATTTCAAAAGATATCGCTATAAAGTAATTATAAATTTATTTTTATTTTTTATACTTTTTTATAAATAATATTAATTATTTATATCTTAAATTAATTAAATTAGGTGTATTCAATCATCACAAATTACTACAAGTAAAATTAAGTCAATAACTCAAATAATTAGAAATCAATGTAGAGTTATCGCAAATCTTTCAAATTCAGAAAACACTACTCCTGTTCCAAATTTTAATTGTGAAGTTCAATATTAAATTATTATAATTTTATTTTTATAAAATTTAGGGGTTCTTTTATAAGGAAATAAAATTGTAAAATTAGTTTAAATAAATAGTTATAGATATGAATTAATATAAATTATCCGTTAAAAAAACATATAAAAAATTAATGTGTGTTTTTTTTTTTTATTTGAAAAAAGTTTTAATATTGTCATAATGATTAAAAAAATGGATGGTAATTCATTGTAGTTTGAAAAAATAAATAAAGATATTTTTTAAGATATGTTACCAGCTCAAAATTTCGATAGTTTTGAATTTTCAAGTATTTTAAAATTACTGTTTATAAAAATTGTATGGACTCATCTAAAAAAAATGTTTAAAAAAAATGGTATTTATTTATTTCTAAAACCTAAAGTGAAAATTTTGTTGAATAGTAATTGGGAATGGTTTCTTTTGATCAGTTTTAAGATTTTTATTTGAAACCTTCAAGTTACTTACATTTTTGATAAATATTTTTTTAAAGAAATTTCTACTTTATTTAAATTTACCAGGGCACAAGAAACTATTTAAATACAAAAAAGTTAATGAACTTAAATTACTATTATTATTCCAAGCTGTTTATAAAATAATCTTATTACTCCATAACATGGCAAAATCAATTTTATTTTCACTGGTTGTAATTCTTTCTTTATTAAATTATATAACATTAGCTGTTAACAATGTAAATAAAGACCCAACATTAATAAAAACCTCAACAAAAACCACAACAACAAATGAAATGAAATTATCATCCGGTATATATTTATTTGGATTCATAGATAACATAAACCCAATGGATGGTCAAAATATAACTGTAATTGAAGTTAAAAGTGGTGAAACAATTTCAAATACAATTATTTTTATGCCTTATCAAATTAATGGAGTGTTATCATTAAATGAAACTTCAAATAATGTTACACTCTATTGTACTAGTTCATCTGGTTTCGTATATTTGATTGAAGTAGATCCATTTGTAAGTTGGAAAAATATAATTAATTATGTTACATTTTTTCTGAAATTCTAATATATCTAAATTAGAATGGATCGTATTCAATTATTTCAAATTTCCCAGAATCTCCATCAAATACAATTTGGCAAACCCAACCATTCTCTTTTATTGGTGGAGATATAGTAATGTATCCAGTGGAGCAATATCATGAAGAAGGTGGGAAAATTTATATTCACATTTTTGATTTTAAAAATTCAATAGATTATTTGGTTCACACTGGTTTAATAACAAATGACTCTATGTTTCCTTTCGGGGTTTATAATAATATAGATAATAGATATTATATTACATATCAACCAAGAAACGGTACTACTACTTCAATTGCAAAGATCAATTTAACAAATTTACATCATGTAATCTATGAAGATGTAAAGTATATTCAATATAGTCAAGTTAGATATTTAACATGTGATATTTTTGGTAATGTTATTGCTTTATACCAAACAGAAGATATTGGTAACCCTGCTGTTCTTTGTAAATTTGATTTTGACAATACTGGAAATGATTGCACAAATATTGGTACTTTTCAAGTTAAAAACGTAACAGAACAATATCCTCGTTATAATCGATATATAACAAGTGCTGATAATTCATGGTTTGGTTTAATTGATAGTTCAGATACACCTGAATACCTTACATTTTTGGTACGTCCAATTACCTCCTATCAACTTGATAGCGCCAAATATAAAATTCCAAACTATTGGCGTTATGTAAAAGATGGTACAAATGTTTATTTTACTTTAAATGTTATTCAATAAAATAAAGCCAATGTGCACAAAAAACAAAGCAATAATAAAAATTATTTATGTTGCATTTAAATTACATATATAATTGTTTAAATTACAACAACAAAAAAAATTTATTTTTTTCATTTTTTTACTTTTTTTTTTCATTTTTTATTTCTGTTACAAAAAAATCTAAAAATATCACATATATTAATTTATTAATGAATATATAGCATTGATAGTAATATCTACAATAATAATAATAATAATAATAATAATAATAATAATAATAATATTAATAATAATGAATAAACAACAATCATTAACTACAACTACCACAACCATAGCAAATAATAATAATAATAATAATAATTATTCAATTATAAATGAAGTTAAAGAAATTAAATTATCAACATTATTAATTAGTGAAATATTAAAATATTGTTGGAATGATCCATTTGCAGTTTTTGCGTGGAAAGTATCATTATCACTGATTAGTAAGAGAGTATTCAAGATTATAACTGGATTAGCAACACATATAGATTTAGTGACCGGAGGATTGTTTAATCATTTAACAAATGTAAACTGCATTTTCAAAGATGTAAATTCGTTATCAACATCATTTAAATTTTTAGAACAGTCAATTGATATCTATGACTTTGAAGAATTGGAAAAGAATGGTACATTTGTATTAAAGGATCAAAAATCCACATCAACAACTACATCACCAACAGCATCAACTACAACAATTACAACATCAAAAGTAGTAGTTGAAGACCCAATACCATTATTATCAAGTTTATCAATTAGAGGACCAGCTGCATCTTATGTTAAATTTGAAAAATTGGTAATTCAATTGTTACTCTCTAAAAATCAAGCTTCATTTAAACATTTTTCAATGATTTCACATAAAAACACATTACTCAAGAATATATTCAACTATCTTGATCAATGTACAAATATTGAATCATTTGGTTTGGGTGTACCTATGAGTGAAAAAAAGAATACTGGATTAATTCAATATTTGAAAAAGGCAGGTTCCAATTTAAAGAAAGTACATATTTGTTTTAATTTCAAATCAAATCCAACATCAAATGAAACCAAATCATTAAATGAACAGTTATTTGGTGAAAAATGTGGAATTGATTATAAGAATTTACAAGTATTGGAATTGGGTCAAAAAAGACCAAGTGGTCCAAATCATGATTCTCATTCATTTGATTATCCAATTGAACATTGTGATATACTATTCAAATGTGTTTCAAATATTAATAGAATGTCACTGTTGACATCATTGATATTTCATAAACCAACTGGGGGTGTAGTTGTTAAACCTGAACAATCATTGGAATTTCAAGATCAATTGGTATTGTATCTTGAAACTGAAACCGCAAATAAAAATCAATTAACTCATTTGGAAGTACCAATTAAAATTACAAAACCAGATGTACTCTTAAAGATTGTAAATAAATTATCATTGAAAAGATTGGTTATTCTAACTAATCAAATGGTGCAATTCCCATTGGTTTCAAATTTGGAAAGATTAGAATTACTTTCAGATAATGTTGAAAAGGATACACAAGAAGTTGCACAAATATTTTTTGAAGAAAATTCCAAATTACCATTAAAGAAATTAGTTATTAGAGATCATATATTCTTTGAAAGTTGTAAACCAATGCTTACAGATAACA
This sequence comes from Dictyostelium capitatum, assembly GCA_015252635.1. NCBI lineage: Eukaryota > Evosea > Eumycetozoa > Dictyosteliales > Dictyosteliaceae > Dictyostelium > Dictyostelium capitatum. The sequence goes on along the minus strand of JACAFY010018014.1, from coordinate 23,515 downwards.
ATCATTTACAAGTACTCAATGTAGCATTAAAGGGTAGAACCAATTTCGATCTTCAACATAATCCATTCCTTTCAATTCCAGATGCAAAAGCATTGAAAAAGATTGTTGCCAAATTCCCACATATCGATAAAGGTGATATAGCAGATGCAATTTCAAGATTCCTTAGATTCTGTTCAATGAGTGATTCCATTCAATATGTAAAATATATTCAAGCAGATTTCAATTTAGAAAAAGTAAATTCATTTGATTTTCGTTTTATGAATCGTGTTGAAAAATCACATTACTACATTCGTTCATTACCAAAATCATCTGAAAATGGTGCTCAATCAAATGTTATTTGTGTTGATTTAAAAACGTGGAATGGTATAGATGATCAATATGATCAATTTAAAGCATACATTACAAAATCACGTAAACTCTTTGATCAATTGGTTGAACAATGTAAATCACGTCCAGAATATTCTGCACCTTATCTCTTAAATTATACAAAGAATTGTCTTTCAACTTTTTCACGTCAACAATGGGAATCATCTGATGAAATTTTAAAATCTGCTCATTCCGTTGTAATGGCAATTATGGATCAAGATGCATTTGCAAATAAATTAGTTGAAAATGAACATATGAATTTGGAATTTTTGAAAAAGACTGCAAATTATTTATTTTATGGTTTAGGTTCAACTTTAAAACCACCAACTTTAGAAATTTTAGAAAATGTAAATTTAAATAATAATAATAATAAAAATAACAACAACAATAATGATAATATTATTTAAATAAATAAATTTAATTTTTGATTATATATATATTTATTTTTTTTATTTGTTAATTTTTATTTGTTTTTTTTTTTTTTTGTTGTTTGTTTTTTTTTTTTTATTCCATCATATCCTCATCTTCATCTTCTTCATCATACTCTTCATCTTCATCTTCTTCATCTTCAAATTCTTCATCATTTATTGTTAAATTATTTGACATTGCATCTAATAAACCATCCAAAGAAAGTTCTTCTTTAATTGCATCCTCATCGATACCATGATCTCTCATTCTCTGAATTCTTTGAGCTAAAATGTTTGCAGCATCATTTTCTTTATAAATGTTAATTTTTGAACGTAATTCTGGATCTTCTTCAATTTCACGACGGAAAGCTTCATCATCTTTTTCCATTTGTTCAGCTTCATATTTCTTTGGATTGACAACACGTTCCATTGGTAATTGTTGAATGGTCCAATGACGTTTGAAACGGAAATCATTTTTACTTGGATAAGTTTTCTTTACGAGTACAAAATCTGGAAGTGATTGTTTTTTAGTCATACCAACTAAATCTGAATCTGGGAATACTGATGATGTAATATCATAACCCAATGAAAGATCACCTGGATTTAAAATGTTACCAAGATGTGAACGAATTTCAAAGATATTATCATTTGCACCAAAATCAGCTGATCTCATCAATTGAATATCTGCCAATGCATGACGACCTCTAGTTTCACCAGTTAAATTTACATCCAATACTGTGAATTCAACCAATTGTTTGTATGATGATAATGCACGGAATGGACTATTCCAAAATGTTAATGCTGAAATTTCACCTGTTGCTAATGTATTTGGATCAATGAAATGAATAAGATTTGATACTTTTGTAACAACTACCAATGGACCCATTGAACCTAATTGATGTGCAATCTTTGGTGGTAAACATACAATATCATCTTTTGATAATGGTACAATTTCAACTGAAAATGTATATTTATAATTGGCTGCATTATTTTGTTCATCTGATGAAATTAATTGTTCGGATTTCTTGGTCTTTACTGGTGTAATTGCTGATATAAACTCTACAAATTTCATTGCATGATTTCTATTGGAAAAAAAGAAATCTAAACCATCTGGTTTCTCTTTAATATTTAATGTTTGTGAATGTGCATTATGTTTTAAAATTAATTGTTCAATATATAAAAATGTTCTTTTATGATCAACCTATTATATATATATAAATATATATGAAAATGAAAAAGGATAAAAATAAAACATATTAATATCATATATTCTTAACGTGTATATATATATATATATTCAATATGTAACCACTTTACCTTTTGTCTTAATTGTACTACTGAATTCCATGTATCTTTTGCTTCGAATTTTTGACATTTATCACATTGTTGACCTTGAACTATAAATTCAACAATGAAAATTTGTTGGAGAATTGCGGATGTGAAAACTTCTTTTTGAATTGTTAATTTAACTTTTAAACGTTTTGAATGAGGTTCTGTCCAAACCCAACCTGCATCAACCAATTTAACTTTATTTAAACCTTTAACTCTTTTTATACATAATGTAAGTAATTCTCTAGATTCTAATTCTGCAATTGCCCAATGATTTGGTGGTTGTAAATAACGTGCACAACCTCTACACCATTGAATTGTTAATTGTTTTGGTATACCTTCTGTAATATCTACTTGTGATTTAATACAATCAACACACATATTACTTGGATTTGCTGGAATTAAAACACCACACATACAACATAATCTGTATACCAAGTATAAATATTAATATTTTATATGGTGATATATACAATTAATAATGAACATACATGTTGGCTTGTTTATTTTGAGGGACATATTCCATGTTTTATTGTATATAATTTATATAAATAATTTCTTTATATAATTTCAAAATCAAAAAAAAAAAAAAAACGATGTCGTTCGGTTTTGAAAAAAAATTATAAAATAAAATAATTTGAGAAAAAATAATAAAAAAAAAAATAAAAAAAAAAATTAATAAATTTTGTTCTTTATCTTCTTTTAGTGCAAATTAAAATTATGTCATGTGAATTAGAATCACATTATTAATAATATCAGTATTTAAATATGTGTATGTTATTCTTTTCATAAATTAATTTTTTTTTTAAATTTTTTTTTAATTTTTTTAAATTTTTTTTTAATTTCGCTGTTTTACAATATCGCACTTTTTTTTTTTTTTGTTTAGAACGAACAACATGAATATATCAAAATTTAAATGTACAGATTTAATATTATCACAACGACAACAACACATTAGAGCATTTTCATCATCGTTCAATTTTAAAAACTTTTCAAAGTATCGTGACCAAAGAAAACAATTTGAACAAGATTTTCAAAGACAGAAAGAACAACAGCAATATGAAAAAGAAAGAAAACGATATGATAGAACAAGTCAACAACAAGAATATCAATTTAAAGAGCAACATCAACAACAAGAGGAAATACATTTTCAAGGTCAATCACATACACCAATAAAAATACCAATTTTTAAAATCTTTTTTAAATTGTTATCACAAATAATTGTTTCAGTTATAAAGAGAAAACTATTTTCAACTACAACAGAATATAAAGAATTATACGAGTTTACAACAAACGTATTAAATGAAAATAAGGCCGTAATTCAATCTGTAATACAATCACCAATTCCAATTGCAACTGGAAAACCAAAAATATTAAATACGTCATTCATACCAAAACATTCACAATTTTCAAATCAAGATGATCAAATAATGATGGTATTGGAATTAGATACACCACCACAATCTATATCACAACAATCATCAATTTCATTAAATGTAGTAACATTGGCAAAATCATTACCTGATAGATTGGTTCAGTCCTCATTCCCTTGGAATTTATTTGGTAATGATACAACCGTTCAAAAAGTAGCTGATCCAATTAGGGTAACATTATTAGTTGATATTGAACAAATTGATCCATTTGGTTTCATTGTATCTGAAAAGAAGGAAATTCCATTATTCAATGCTGTTGATGAACAACAATCACCCAATCCATTTAGTGATTTTTCACAAGAATACGATATATTTGAAAATCACCAACAAAAAAACCATTATGATAAACAAGAACAACATAGAAGATCAAATAAAAACCAATCAACCAATAAACATGATACCATTGAATTAGATCAAAAAGATTACCATGAAGTTTACAACAACAATAATAATAAAAAAAAATAAAAATATACCAAAAGCAAAAACTTTTTTTAATTTTCAAATTTTTTTTTTTTAAAATCCGCCATTCGTTCGGTTTTTTTCATTCAACCAAAAATAAACACATATATATATATAACAATGACAATTAAAAAAGTCGCCACCACTACAACTAATAAAAAAGTTGCAAATAAAAAAAGAGTTAGAAAAAATAAAGAAAAATCAGAAGAACCAATTACTGTTAAACAAGAGGAGGAAGAAGAAGAATCAACAACACCAGTTTGGGATGATGAAGAAGAAGAAACCAATACAAAACCTACAACAACCACAACAACTACAGAAAATTACTATGTTAAAAAAGAAGAAGATAAAAAAGTATATGAAGAAGAGGAAGAAACAGATAAAGTAGTTAAAAAAATAAAAGTTGAAAATAATAGTAGTAATGCATGGGAAGATGAAGAAGATACAAATGGTATGAAATTTAGAAATAAATCATTGTTAACTGTGTAAGTATAATATTACAAAAAAAAAAATATATCATCAATTTGCATCAACATTATAGACGGTTATGTGACTAATAATTAACTTAATTAAAGAGTACCAGAATGGGCAAAAATTAAACAAGATAAATCAAATGAAGAAAAAGAAGAAGATTCAATATTTAATAGTAAAAAGAAATTAATTAATAATGAACAATTAAAATTTTTATCAGATATACGTAAAAATGTATTACGTAGTGAAGTATCAGGTATATGCTTTAGTGGAGATGGAAACGTTATCTTTATGACTGATAATAAAGGTACATTTAAAGTATTTCCAAATTCATTTGAATTTACAAAGAAATTTGATACTCCATTATATCAAGGTAAATTTGTAGATTTTTCAATCGCTGATATCTATTTCATAAATTCAACAAATGAAGTTGTAGTAACTGGTACAGATAAAGAATATTATTATACATTTGATATTTTATCTGAAAAAATTACAAAACGTCCATTAAGAAGTAAGTAACAAACAAATCAAACAAAACCATATGAAATCACCCTACACCATTATTTATGATGATATTAATAATTATATATTTATGTAACTTTTTTTTTTTTTTTGATAGGTGGTAAAAATTATTTAAAGAAATCAGCAATGTCAGCAAATTATTTTTCAATTTCAGATTCAACAGGTAGAATTATGATGATTTCTAATGCAAGTAAAACCATTGTAAATGAATTGAGAATGCCATCAAGTGAAATTAGTGCAATGGGATATTCATCAGATGGATCAGTATTATTTGTAGCATCAGAAGGTAATATCTATTGTTTCAATGTTGAATCAATGTCAATCGTTCATAAATTTAGAGATTATGGTAATTTTGGTAGTAATGCAATCACAGAGATTACATGTTCAAATGATGGTAATTATTTTGTAACTGGTTCAGAATCTGGTATTATAAATTCATATCGTTATAAAGATGTATTGGAATCAACTACTCCAGTACCATTGAAAACAATTAAATCAATTCTTCATCCAATTACAAGACTACAATTTTCACCAAATTCATCATTGTTACTTGCTGCAAGTAAATATGAAACAAAAGCATCTAAAATCATTCAATATCCATCACATAAAACTCACACTCAATTTAAAGCTAGTGCCAAAATAACATGTTCAACTTTCTCTCCAAATTCTGAAGGTTTAATCATTGGTGATATCTCTGGTAGTTTATTATTTTATAGAGCTTCAAGAAGTAATGCTTATAAAAAACATCATGCTTTAGGTAACCCAAATGAATTATACAAAAAAAATTAAATAAACAAAACATAACATCAAAAATAAAAACAGCAACGATATTTTTTTGTAAATTGTTCATTTTCAAAAAATTAAACTTTTTTTCTTTATTTTTTTTTTTTTTTTATTAATTTTATTTTGAACAGCAACAAACAACATGTTACAACGTACAATTAAAGCAGTTAAAAAGATTAATGATTTATCAAATGTAAGATCATTTGGATCACAATCAAATTCATATACATTACCAGATTTACCATATGATTATGGTGCTCTTTCACCAGTTATCAGTGGTGAAATTATGACACTCCACCATAAAAAACATCATCAAACCTATGTAAATAATTTAAATGCAGCATTAGATAAATTATCTGCAGCTGATGTAAGTTTCAAATTTAAATTAATTATTAGTTGTATTATATTAATGAAACCATATTATTAACAAGCTCAAAAACAAAACAACCTATAGTCAGCTAAAGATGTTGCACAAATGATTGCGCTTCAAAGTGCAATTAAATTCAATGGTGGTGGTCATGTTAATCACTCCATTTTTTGGACCAATTTATCACCAAAGAATCTTGATGGTGGTGTTGCTCCATCTGGCCCATTGGCAAATGCAATCAATAAACAATTTGGGTAAGTTGTAGTAATAATAATAATAATAATAATAATAATAATAGCGATAATCTATCAAAATTTGATATATACTAATTCTCATGTTCAAATTTTAGATCAATTGAAAAATTAATTGAAAAAATGTCAGCACAAACAGTTGCAATTCAAGGTAGTGGTTGGGGATGGTTAGGTTATGATAAATCAACAGATAGTCTTGTCATTACAACTCAACAAAATCAAGATCCTCTCTCAATGCAAGGATTAGTCCCGTTATTAGGTATTGATGTTTGGGAAGTAAGTATTGATACTAACTTTATCTTAATCTTTATCAACAAATACTAATATCATAACAACCCCTTTCAAACTTACTCTCTTTTAGCACGCATATTATCTCGATGTATGTATATATTAATATTTATATCATTTATTAATAATTCTACCTGCAATCTGTATATAATTTACAAAAAGATCACATTTTTTTGTTTTTTGTTAAGATATTATTATTTATAAACACACACAACACTATCCATCTATTTACCACACACACTATGTCTCTTTATTTTATTCATAAATAACTGGTTATTGGCCTATACTAACTAAAATAATATTAAAAAACAGTATAAAAATGTAAGAGCTGATTATGTAAAGAACATTTGGGAAATTGTAAATTGGAAAAACGTTGCAGAAAGATTTGATGTTGCCAAAAAATAAACAAAACTGTTTTCCATTTTAAAAAAAGTGGTGATGATTGGTTTTTAAACACATTAATGTGATCACAACAACACATATATATAAATCAATAAATCAAACTCTTGTTATTATTAAACAAATAAATACATAAAATATTAAAAAATATAAATTTCAATATGCATATCAATTATTATCATTTGAAGTGGATAATTATAGGTTTTGTGATAGTTTTTAATTTAATTAAATTTTAATTTTTTTTTTTTATTTTTTTTATTTTTTTTTTTAATTTATTTTTTTTATTTTTTTTTTTAATTTTTTTTTTTATTTAATTATAATACTACATTACACATAATATTAAATAAATAAAAAAATAAAATTTAAAAAAAACAAACAAAAAAATAAAACGTATACAAAACATAACATTATTCACAATAGGTGCACATATTCACACATATACATATAAATATTTTAGTTTTATAAGAAAATAATACAAGTTAATTATCCAATAAAATATTATCAACAACGATTGAATGGGAATAGACATCACAAAATAAATCATAATCACATTCTAATATAATAATTGGTCAAGGAAGGAGGGTTGTGTTTTTTAATGCAGTGTAAAAAGGGTAGAGGGAAAAAGAGAGTGAACGCTTATTAGGTAGTAAAAGAATCACATAATATAAAAATAAACTTGTATAAAAATTCATAATCACCTTACACCAAATAAATAAATTTATATCAAAAAAGAGATTTAATCTCCCACCTTAATTTTTTTTCAGTAAACATTTTTCTTATAAAATCAAAATTCAACAAAATCAAACAAAATTAAAATTTTAATTTTAAAAAAAAATTTCATTCGCGAAAATGTCGTCCAGCAATAACAATGGCAACAACAAAGAGAGAATAGTTCCACGTATTAGTAATTCAAGAAAGAGACAATTTGGTGATGAAGAAAATGAAAATGCAAGTAGTGGCAGTAAAGAAGAAATGAGAAAGAAATTAAAAATATCAATGGATAATATGATGGACAATAACAAGGAGATCAAAGATGCAATTGATCAATTCAAACAGATAACAGAGTCTGAATTAAAAAAGCTTCAAAGTAATGGTCTCGATAAAAAGTCTGCTGTAAATAAACTATTTTATAATATTCAACAACAACAACAACTACATCATGATTCCGATTTAAGTAGAGGTGGTCTTAGTGGTTTTGCTGTAAATAGTATTACAAATAATAATAATAATAATAATAATGCCATCAATGTAAAAAATAATGTAAATAATAACAACAATAATAAAATTAATAACGAACCACCAAAAAAAGAAGAGAATGAAGAAGAAGAAATTAAAATGATTATGCATTTTAAAGGGATTTCAATTGAAGAGGCAAAGAAAATTATAACATTAAAAAAAGAAATTGTACGTTTAAGAAGTATAGGTCATAATCAACAAAGTACTATATTAGAATTATCTAGAAGAATGACAAATTCATCTTCCTCAATTTCACTATTCAACAACAATCATAATAATAACAGAAACTTACAACAAATAAATAATGAAAATATAAATAATTTTGGTAATTTAAAATTGGATAGTAAATTAAAAAGAACTTTTGATGATATAGAATCATCAGGAATTTCAGATTACACAACCAAAAAAATAAAATCATCAAATAACGAAATTGATAGTGAAATTGCAAATAATAATACAGAAAATAGTAATATCAACGAAAATAATAATAATAATAATAATAATAATAATAATAATAACAATACCACCACTACAACAACTACAACCACCACTACTCAAAGATCAGTAACATTTGAATCAGATTCAGATTCAGATTCAGATTCAGATTCAGATTCTGAAACATTTCTTGATAATGGCAATGGTAGAGCACTTGGTATTTTCAGATCTTCGTATGAAAGCGATGATACCGCCTCAAGAAAAAGTTTAATCGAAGGATCGGATGATTCATCATTTGAAGATGTTAATCAATTCAATTATAGTGACCAACAAAACCATCGTGAAGAAGAGGAAGATGAAGAAGAATATAATGAAAACAATGAAACCGTTGACAAACAACCTCAAATTTCGTTTAATAGATGGGTTAGAGCTTCATTAGATAGTGACAACACAGTTGAACATAATCGTAATTCATTCTTGTACAATCTCCGTCACCATAATCAAAACAATGAAGATGATAGTAGTAGTGATGAAGATGAGAATGATCATCAAGTTGAAAATATCAATAATCACCAAAACTTTTCAAATAATTACGATGATAGCGACAATGATAGTTTTGATGCTTCTTCAGAACACGGTGATGATCAACATTCATTAAACAACGGTGATCAAATTGTATACCACAGAAAAAAGAAAATAATATCCACAGACGATGAAAATGATAATGAAGAATTTATTCAAAATAACGAAGAAGAGGAAGAAGAAGAAGAAGATCAAGATTGTAATTCAATATTCTCTACCAAAGAAATATCATTGGAAGATTTTGATGATTATCAAAGAAATATAAATATGAAATTAAAATCATTTAAATCATCAAAAAAGAGTAGCCAACCTCCAACAACTTCATCTACATCAACTTCATCTTCTTCATTTAGAAACTATAGATTTGAAAAAGTTTAAAACATCAGAGCAATAATAATATAATAAAAAAAAAAAAAAAAAAAAAAAAAAAAACCCAACCAAAAAAAAAAAAAAAAAAAAAAAAAAAAAAATCCCTAAACGAGACTCGATCCCAAGACATAATGTTAAA
>JACAFY010018014.1:0-13669 GCA_015252635.1 Dictyostelium capitatum | reverse complement strand
TTTATAAAATTTTTTTTTTACATAAACCCCATTAAAAAAAAAAAAAAAAACAAACCATTTTTATAATAATTTAAAAAATTTTAAAAAATAAACGCAAAAAAAAAATAAAAAAAAAAAAAAAAAAAAAAAAAGATATCACCCACACACAATCAATCAAATCAATCAATCAATCAATCAATCAACCAATCACATTTACAAACACAATCACAATCTCAACTAACCAACCAAACAAATACCAAATAAATAAAGAAAAAAAATATTTATTTCTAAAATATATTTTAAGTATATAAATAATGTTTTTTCTTTATTATTTATTTTAAGCATTTGGAAGATAACGAGCAAAAGTTAAATAACCAGTATGACCACGAGCTTCGCTATATGGTTTTGAAAGTAATTTATCTTTTCTTAAAACTTGAACGCTATTTTTTGTATTATTATTGTTTTCTATATTGTTATTATTATTTACATTATTATTATTATTTATATTATTTTGATAAGGATTTGATAAATTTAATTCTTCAAATTCTTGTAATCTAGTTTCAAATGAACGAATTAAAACTTCAACAGTTTTAATTTCTTGAAATTTTGCATCAACCAATCTAAGACAAGTATTTTGAACTTGTTCAATACAAGGAGAGAATGAACATAACATTGCACCATCATGCATAACAGCAACTGCATTATCAACTGCATCCCATGGACATGGTAAATCTAAAAATACAGCATCGATTTCACCAACCATACCTGGGATATCATCACGTCTAAACCCTTCTTTACCACATGCATCTCTATGAGTTACAGTGATGTATTTATCTAATCCATTTTCAAGGAAATCTTTATTTGCATGTTTAACTCTTTCTTCATGAAATTCAAATGTAAATAAATGACCTTTTGGTGCGATTGTACGTGCAATTGAACTTGAAAGTGATCCACTACCAGTACCTGATTCAACTACTTTACTACCATTCTTTAATTCTAAATTGAATATGATTGTAGAGATATCTAAATTGAATAAGATTTGAGTACGATGATCCAATGTAATACTCCATAATTCTGGTGTCATTGCAATTACATGTACAAATCCATCACCACCTTCCGATTTAACTTTGCTGCCGTATTCTTTACCAATTATATTACTATGACGAAATGATCCATATTTATTATTGAATAATCCTTTACTGTCCATTGTAAGCATTGTCATACTTTCTTTACTATTATACATTACTACTCTGTCTCCTTCTTTAATGATTTTGGTTGGATTTAACATTTTCTGTGTATATATGGTTAATGTTATGAAAAAATGATATTTTTTGTAAAAATAGAAAAAAAAATGAAAAAAAAAACGAAATTTTTGAATTTTTTTTCAATCCCAAACAATAAATTAAATAAATTTTACTTTATTCATATTTTAATGAAATAACTTTATAATGATAACTATAAACATTATCTAAATACATCAAAAACAAACCCCTTTAAAGAAAAACAATTTTTGTAATATTGACCACTTTTTTTGAAATATTTTAAACACTCTAAAAAACACACGTACACACAAAGATTTAAACTATTATTGGATGATTGTGTGTGTGCGATTTTTCTTTTTTAATTTATTTTATCATTTATATGATATACATACATAAAACAAAAAAAAACAAACATCCCACACCCACATATATATGTAGATATACAAGGACACACAATGTTATATAAATATTGTTATTATTAATTTAAAAAAAAATTACATTAATAATTTTTTTAACCCAAAAAATAAATAATTAAATAATAATAATAATACTCACACACATACAACTATCCTACCATTGGTGTTATGACTTTTTAATTATTTATTTTTATTTTTTTAAAATAAAAAAATTTAGTTGATAGTAAATAATAATTTAAATTTATTCATAGTATTATTACGAATAAAACTCATTCATTCAAACAATAATAATTAATTGCAACACTGCTTAATCTTTACTTTTTTTTATTTATTTTTTTTAAATAAATTAAACAAATAACAAATCAATTTTTAAAGTTTTTATTATAATAAGAATAACAATTAAAATACAAAATGGGATTTGGGGGTAGTGCCGTAATAAAAAAATTAACAAATACACCTGTAACTAAATTTCAAACTTTATTTGGTGTTGATAAAAGAGCATTAGCTATTGTTAGAGTTTGTATTGGTTTAATTGGATTATATGATTTAGTTGAAAGATGGCCTGATATTAAAGCTCATTATTCTGGTAAGTTGTTTTTATTAATAAACATCATCATCACATGATAATTAAATTCTAATTATAATTATAGACGATGGAATATTACCAAGATCAACAGTATCCGAGAGTTTTTGGAATAGGTCATGGTTTTCAATTCATATGATTAGTGGCGCAGTTGAAGCAATTCAATTCATATTTTTAATTAATATGTTGGTTTGTTTTCTTTTGACCATTGGCTATCGTAGTAGAACAATGATGTTTTTGCATTATTTATTTGTTATTTCAATTCAAGCTAGAAATAATATAGTTGGTCATGGTGGTGATGTTTATATGAGAGTAATAAGTTTTTTTGCAATGTTCTTACCTGTTGGTGCTGTATTTTCAATTGATAGTGCTTTTAAAAGACCAATTTTAAGAAGAGAGAATAAAAGATATTCTATGGTTAGTTTTGGTATGTTATATTAATACTATAGTAAATAACTTAACAACATCAATAACAAAAAAACTAATATTAAAATCCCTTCCTGTTATGTTACTAGTTACATTTGCTGCTATACTTCAAGTTGTATTTTTATATGTATTTTCTTATGTGCATAAAACTGGTGAAGAATGGAGAATTGATAGATCTGCATCATATTATGCATTACAATTAGATTACTTTAGAACATTCCTTGTTGATTATATAATAGAGTTTCCAAAAATGTTAGAATTAATGACCATATCAGTATTGTATTATGAAGGGTTTGGTGCTGCTTTATTCTTTTCACCAGTTTTTACTGCTCAACTTAGAACAATTGGTGCTTTTGGTTTCACAATGTTACATATTGGGTTTGCTGCGTTTATGAAATTGGGTATATTTAGTCCAATTTGTGCAGTTGGTACACTTTTAATTTATCCAACATGGTTTTGGGATCATGCTATTAATTTCTTTAAAACAAGGGAAAGAACAGATTTTAAAATTTATTATTCTGGTAGACATGGTTATAATATTGCAGGATTGGTGTCAACATTCTTTTTATTACCAGATGTTGAAGTGTCACCCACTCCTGTTTTCATTGATGAAGAATCAATACTTCAATCAAATAATGGTGGATCATTATTAGTTTCTTCAAATGGTAGTAATAATATGTTATCAATGGATAATAGTAATGGTAGTGATTCATCATCAACATCATCTTCATTATCTAATTCATCATGTTCATCATCATCATCAACTTACCAATTATCACCAATTCCACATTTGCCAGCATCATCAAGTCAATTAAATAATTGGATTATAACTAGGGATTTAAAAGGTAATAAATGTACTGGTTATAAAGCATTGGTTTCAATTTGTAAAGCATCACCAATTCTTTGGCCATTTGTTAAATTGTTAGAATTACCAACTGTTTCAAATATTGGTAAAAAAGTATTGTCCATTTCAGAGAGGGTAATTGTTTTCATTTATGAAGATATATTCCTTACTAAACCAGATGAACAAGCATTCATAGAACAACATGAACAAGCTCAATTACAATTTCAACAACAACAACAACATAAATTACAACAACAAGATAATAATCAATTATTTAATAATATTGATATAAGTGATGATAATAGTGATAACGGTAATAACAACAACAACAACAACAATACAAATTATACATTATTAAAAAGTGAACAATTACAAGATAACAATAATCATCGTAATCACCACAACCACCATCAAGAACAACATCAACAATACAATTGTACATACAATCGTAAAGTAGCTAGAAATACAAAAGTATTTAAATTTACAAGAAAATGGTTATTTAATATTTGTGCAATAACTGGTATTATATTTGCATTAGGATGGAATTGTACCGCTGTAGATTGTGTGGTTCCAGTAACATTACCTCAATCAATTCATTGGCTTGTATTCCTTTCAAGAATGGATCAAATGTGGTCAATGTTTTCACCAAGACCACCAACTCAACATTGGTGGTATACATTTGAAGGGGAATTAGATGATGAAACAAAAGTTGAATTATGGGCAAACGATGGTCTTTTCACATGGGAACCAAATGTTGCACCTTATTCACGTGATAAACCAAACCCATATCCATCATGTATTGGTAATCATCGTTGGTTTAAAGTTTATGAAAATTTAAATAGTGGTGGTGGTTTTGAAATCATTAGAATGGGACTTGGTAAATGGATATGTAGAGAATATAATACTCGTCATATTGATGATCAAAGATTACATCGTTTCAATATTGTACTTCGTAATGAAAAACAACATCTAAATAATACACGTACTGCATTACCTGATCAAGTTTTATGGCAACATATTTGTTATAATAAATAAGCACTTAAAAACACATAACATAAAACAAATAAATAAGTACTTAAAAACACACAATAAAATTAAATTTTAACATCATATACGTAATTGTTACTTCAACAATACTCTTTAAAAATTTAATTACAATAAAATTCTTTAGAAATTTAATTACCACATAATTAACTTTTTTATTTGTTTCGTTCTCGCAGTTTGATAATATTCTAAAAAAAAAAGATTTTTGAAAATTTTTTCGTTTTTCATAAAAAAATTTTGTCGTTTTTTTTTTTTTTTAAATTATTTAAATATATACACATAGCAAGTCATTTTTATAAACAAACTATTTAGTTTATTATAATATTAAAATATGGCAAAGGGAACCAATAAACCAACTAAATTAGGTGATTCCTTAATTAAATCAAGAAACAAGAAATTAGGTAGAACTTTTAATGAACAAACTATTTCTGTAGGATTAGATAATAATATACTTCAACTTACTTCTATTATTACTATTACTAACAATATATATAATATATATATATATAATATATTACTATTAATATAGATGTTTACTACAGATATTGATCCAAAAGAAGAAAGGAAGAAATTATATTCAAATACAGATACAGCTAATAATTTAGAGAATTTTTTAGAGATTACATCAATGGAACAAAAAGTATTTGAAATTGAAAAACAAAATGTAGTTGTAATTACCAAAACATCATCAACAGTATTATCAAAGGAAGAAAAAGAAAAGAAAACATCAGATCATCAAAAATTAATGGAAAAACATCGTCTCTATTGGAATAGTTTAACAATTCCACGTAGACCACAATGGAATGAAAATACAACCACAGAAGAACTTTTAGAATTAGAGAAAGAAGTATTTTATCATTGGAGAAAAGGTATTGCAAAACTTGAAGAAGAACAAGGTCTTTTGGTAACACCTTTTGAAAAGAATGCAGAAGTTTGGAAACAATTATGGCGTGTCGCTGAACGTTCAGACTTATTAGTACAAATTGTAGATTGTCGTAATCCATTATTATTTAGATGTCCAGATTTAGAAAAATACACCAAAGAAATCAACCCTAAAAAAGTTAATCTTCTCTTGGTTAACAAAGCAGATTTACTCACTAAACTTCAAAGAAAGAAATGGTCAAAATACTTTGAATCTGAAGGTGTTGAATTTAGATTCTTTTCAGCACATAAAGAACAAGTACGTATTGAAAAACAAAGACAACTTACACGTTTAATTGAAGAAGGTGCCATTGATCATGAATTGTTTGAACAAGAAGAAAAGAAAAGAAAAGATGCATTAAACGCAGCACCAGAAACTGAAGAAGATAGAAAAATTAAAATTTACAATCGTGAAGAAATCCTAGCTGAATTCATTAAATTACAACCAAAAGCACTCGCTGATAATCGTTATGATAATCGTGTTGTAATTGGTTTAGCTGGTTATCCAAATGTTGGTAAATCTTCAACAATCAATGTATTGTTTGGTGAAAAGAAAGTAGCAGTTGCTGCAACTCCAGGTAAAACTAAGTACGTTCAAACCATTATCCTTGATGAAAAAATTGTATTATTAGATTGTCCAGGTCTTGTATTTCCAACACTTTCAACTTCAAAAGCAGATCTCGTTTGTAATGGTTTATTACCAATTGATCAACTTCGTGATTTCTATACTCCAGTCGATTTAATTTGTGAACGTTTACCACGTTCTCATCTTGAAGAACTTTATCGTGTTGGTATTCCAAAACCACAAGAACATGAACCACAAGATAGACCACCAACTGCAAATGAATTCCTTTCATCTTATGGTCATATGAGAGGTTTCCGTACTGTACATGGTGCTCCAGATCAATCAAGAGCTGCTCGTATTATATTGAAAGATTTTGTAAATGGTAAATTATTATATTGTCACCCACCACCAGGAATTGATTCAGTTAAATTTCAAAGAAAAACTGTTAAAGGTACTTCATTGGTTAGTGGTGAAAATGAATTTGATAATAATAATGAAACAACTACAACAACCACAACTACAACAACACCAACAAATCATACATTATCACATTTTGGTTCAACAACAAATGATTTAACTGTAACTGGTAAAAAAGTAAATTATGATTTCAACAAAGATAATGAAGCAAAATATATTTATCAAGATCAAGTTACTGCATTGACAAAATCTGCTGGAAAGAACAAAAAGAAAAAGAACGTTATAAATTTAGAAAAAGAACATAGTAATATTAGAAATAATAGTAATGGTATTAGTGGTGCTTATACTCGTACTCATTTCCATCATTCTACTACCCCTGAAGCTGCCCGTTTAGAAAAAGAAGAAAATATGTCTAGAAAAGAAAAAGAAGAAAATTCAAAAAAACGTTTAGAAAATATTAAAAATTTAAAAGCACAAATTTTACAACAACAAGCTGCTGCTGCATCAAATAGTAGTACAACAACTACACCAACTTCAAATTAAATAAATAACATAAATATATAATAAAAAAAATAAAATAAAAAAAAATTAAAAAAATTAAAAAAGTCAATTATATTTTTTTTTTTAAATTCACTATCATTTCTCAATTTTTTTTATAATTATATAAACATATAATTTAGAATGATATGGGTGTTCCAAAATTATGGGAATTATTACAACAATCAGGTACAGGAATTGATATAGATGCATTAGAGGGAAAGGTATTGGCAATTGATGCATCAATTTGGATTCATACATTTATTAGAACACTAAAGAATGATAAAGGTGATCCATTACCAAATGCCCATATATTGGGTTTCTTTAGAAGAATTTGTAAATTGTTGGCATTACGTGTTAAACCAATATTTGTATTTGATGGTGGTATACCCTATTTAAAAAGAAAAACAATTGAAGAAAGAAGACATAGAAGAGAACGTGCTGAATTAAATATTGAAAAGAATCAAAGAAAATTATTATTAATTAAAACAATTAGAGAACAATTAAAAAATGGTACTTTAACTAAAGCAACGAATAGTAATAACACTACCAAAACAAATACAAGTCAACAATTCCTACTAGATCATAATTTAAATGAAATATTGGAACAAGATGCTCAAGATAATAGTGATTATGAATTTCATGAATTTGATTTAGATAGTGATTTGGAAATAATTCAAAATGAAGATGAATTAACTGGTACAGAAAAAGAGAAAAGAAAAGAAAAACAAAAGCAACCATCATCATCACCATCGTCAACAACTAAAATAGATTTAACAAAAACAATTAATAATAATAATTATATACCGCCAACTACTACAACTACTACCACTACCACAACCACTACAATATCAAAAAATGATATTAACTCTGATGAAGAAAGAGAATTAAATAAAATTATAATGGATGACTCAATTACAAGTTTTATGCAATTAAATGGTATTACAAAAGAAACAATACACACTGAAATGTTCAGACAATTACCAGAAGATTTACAATTGGAAATCATTTCAATTATAAAAAGTGAAAAAGCAATCGAAGATAAAATAACTTTTACATCATCAAAAGGAAACACTAGTGGTGACAACACAATTAAAACACAAATTGATTTCTCAAAAAGACAATTGGGTAGTATATTGGATAAAGGTATTCTAAATAGAAAGACTGATGAAATTTTAAAGAAAATTGATCAAATAAATCCTGGTTTAAAAAAAACCTCTCAAAATACAAATATCTTATTTCAAAAGACACCAACTAAAGATAGTAATGGTAATAGTGGTGGTAGCAGTACAAATTCAGCACCAAGTAAATCACCAATGTCAAGTTTATCATCAAAGATTGAAAGTGGTGTCAGAATTTCAAATATACCAAGTTTTGTTAAACAAAAACCAAAATCACAAATTCAATCACCAAATAATATAATTTCACATTTTAATAATAGTAGTTATATTATTCAAGATTCAACTTATCAAATTAAATCAAAATTATCTGATCATCATATGAAATTTAATGCACTGATAAATAGAGAATCAAATTTTATAAATACAAGAAAGAATAATGATAATATTATAGGTATCAACAATAACACTCAAAAGAGTAGTAAATATAAATATCATGATGATTTCAATGATAATGATAATGGTGATGACGATGATGATTTGGATTTTGGTGAAAGTAAAAAGAAACGTGGTGGTAGTCAAGATGATGATGATGATTATAGTGATATTTTCGTTGCACCAAAATCAAAAGATCAACAATTAAACAAGATTATAATAACACCAAAGAACAGTAAAACAACATCAACAACATTTAGAGGTAGTAGAGCAACAGGTAGAGCTGTATTCACTATCGAAAAGGATGATGAAGATACATTTAATGCAAATAGATATAAAGGTATTGAAAAACAAAATAGATTGCAACCATCAGTATATGGTTGTAGTGATAACATTGGTGATAGTGATGAAGAACTTGGTCCCGTTGATATTGACAATATTGGCAGCCAATCAAACATTTCAAATAATAAAGAGTCAGATGATGAAACTCCAAAGGATATTGATAGAGACATTTCTAAAGAAAAAGAATCGGTAATTAGAGGTGGTTTCATTGTTGAAAGTGATAAAGATAGTAAAATTGAAATTGGTAAGAAAGCTCAAATTCAAACAAATGTAAATAGAATTGTAAATAATAATAAAGAATCAAATAAACAAGACAATACAAGTAACGATATAGATGGCGGTATCATCATTGATAGTGATGATGAAGATAAAGAAAAAGTAAAAGAGCCAATAATTAGAGGTGGTTTCATTGTTGATGAAAATGGTAATGATGAAATGTTTGATGATGTTGGTGGTGATGGTAAAGGATTTTCAGTTGAAGAAGAAGATATAATCGAAATTGAAAATAGAAATAAAGAGAAAAAATATTCAAGTGCAGATGACTACGAATTTGGTGAAGAGAATCAAGATTTAATCAACAGTATTTTAGAAAATGATAGAATTCAAGAGGAAAAAGTGCAACAACAAATATCAAAGTTGAAAGATAATCAAGATGAATTTGGTAAAGAGAATCAAGATTTAATCAACAGTATTTTAGAAAATGATAGAATTCAAGATTTAAAAGAAAAAGAAAAGCAACGTCAACAATTATCAAAACAATCTACAACATCAAAATTTAATGATGATGATATATTTAAAGGTGAGTTTGGTAAAGAGAATTTAGATTTAATTAATAGTATTTTGGAAAGAAAAAAAGAAGAAAAAGAACAACAACCAACAAAACAAACATCAAAATTCAATGATGACGATATATTCGACGAAGATATTGATATGGATGTTGAAGCTGCAATTGGAGAAGAAGAAAAACCATTGGAAGTTCAAAAAGGTAATAAACTCCCATTCTTTTCATCAATTGAAAATAAAAAGATTGAAAATGATTTACAATTGGAATCAGTTGAAATTAATAAATCAATTATGAATCAAACAAATTTAGTATCAAGTATAAATGATGAAATTTTAAGTGAATGCCATCAATTGTTGACAATGTTTGGTATACCATTTATAACATCACCAAGTGAAGCAGAGTCACAATGTGCAGTATTACAATCAATTGGTTTATGTGATGGTGTTTGTACAGAAGATAGTGATATTTTATTATTTGGTGATCGTAATTTGGTAGTATATAAATACATTTTCAATCATCGTTTCAAAGCAGAAAAATTTAAAGCATCAGACATTGAAAATAAAATGGGTTTAACTAGAGATAATTTAATTGATCTTGCATTACTACTTGGCAGTGATTATACATCTGGCATAAAAGGTATTGGTATTGTAAATGCAGTAGAAATCATTTCAGAATTTTCAGATTTAAAATCATTTAAACAATTTATAAATTCAGATTCAAATAAATTTAAAAATGAATTTTATAAAAGTATTAAAAAGAAAGTTCAAGTACAATTGGATGAATCATTTCCATCCGAAGTAGTTAAAAATGCATATTTAAATCCAGATGTTAATAGATCAACTGATCCATTTTCATGGGATACTCCAAATGTTGATGATCTTGTTAAATTGGCTAGAGAAAAGTTTAATTGGGATCAAAGTTATACAATGGCCATTTTAGATTCATCACTAAATCCTACAAGAAAACCAACATATGGTATGGATAACTTTGTTAGTGTTGAACAAAATGGTGTTGCATTACCTCCAAAATTAAAAAGTAAAAGATTGGCAAAAGCAATTTCAAAAATTATTTCAAAGAGAAATAAATCATTAAAAACTAAATCAAACAATAACAATGGTATGAATCAAGAAGAGGAAGAAGGAAGTGAGGAAGGAGATGTGGTTAAACCAACTAAACCAACTACAAAAATTAATAGTAAACCAACACCAACAAAAAGAACAGTTAGAAGAAAACACATTACAGATAGTGAGGAAGAGGATAACGATAGCAGCAGTAGTGGTAGTGATAAAGAAATGGTTACACCAACAAAAGGAAGAAGAAGAAAAACTCCCATTAATATAACACCATCAAAGAGAAGATCAACAGGAAAACAAATTGTTTCAGAAAATGAAAAAGAGGAAGAAAGTCAAGAAGAAGAAATTATTGATAAAACTCCTACTAAAAAGACAAGATCAACTCCGACAAGAAAACAAAAAAGTAATAATAATAATAGTAATACAAAAAATGATGAAGATGAGGATGAAGAGACGTTTACTACGCCAACTAAAACAAGATCAAAAGGAGCAACAAAAACACCACCAAAAAGAAAATAAATAAATAACTATTGAAAATGAATTTAGAATGTACATCAATTAATTTAAATTAATTGATGTAAATTCATCATTTAATTAAATATTAATTAACCAGGTAACTTGAGTGAAATTTCATCATTTTTTTTGGTTTTTAAAAAAATTAATTTTTTAATCATGAAAATTGTAATATGATTATTATTTTAAAACACGACAATTGTAATATGAATAGTAATAAACCGATAGTTAATAATAATAATAATTTAAAATCACAACCAAATAAAGAGAATCCATATATTGGTTTTATTAGTGGTAGTTTAGCATCAATATGTGCCACAACAGTGACAAATCCTATTGAATTGGTTAAAACTAGATTGCAGTTACAAGGTGAATTACAACTGTCACAAAAAATATATACAGGTATATTTGATGCATTTAAAAAGATAATAAAGACAGAAGGTTTATTGGGATTACAAAGTGGATTATTACCTGCTTATTTTTCACAAGCTACAATGCAAGGTATCAGACTAGGTAGTTTCGATATGATTTCAAATGCACTGGGTGCAACACCAAATTCAGATTATTTCTTTTTAAAGAATATGGCATCTGGTGCAATTGCTGGTGCTGTTGGTGCAGCAATGGGATCTCCTTTTGATTTGGTCAAAGTTAGAATGCAAGCTGCAAAAATGTATGCAGACAATAAACAATTTACAAATTATTCATCATCATACAGCGCTTTTAAACAAATTATACAAAAAGAAGGTCTAAAAGGTTTATCAAGAGGTATGACAACATCTGCTCAAAGAACTGCTGTTGGTTCTGCTATTCAATTATCAACTTATGGTTCTTGTAAATCTTTGGTTTTAAATTTTGTTGATGAAGGCGTTTATTCTTATTTATTGTAAGTATTGGAGTATAATAATATCATGTTGAACTAATTATACACAGAAACTGGAATATTCACTTTTTATCTATTTGTGATAGATCATCATTGGCTGCAGGGTTTTTAGTTACAATTGGTATGAATCCATTTGATGTTGCAAGAACAAGATTATATTATCAAGGAAAAGGTAATTCACATGGCGAAATTTATAAAGGTTTATTTGATTGTGTGTATAAGACAATTAAAAAAGAGGGTCCAAGTGCGGTTTATAAAGGATTTTGGGCACATTACATTAGATTAGGTCCTCACACTGTACTTACTCTAGTTTTTTGGGAATATTTTAAGCAAATTTTTACAAAGTAATAACAATTTGTATAAAAAAAAAAGGAAGGATTTTGGGACAATAAGCAATACTTCGAAAAGTAATAAATAATTTGTAAAAAAGGTATTGGAAAGCGATTAATCTAACGCTACCCGATAATTAAAACTATCCTTAAGCTATCGAGGATTAAAGCTATCCTTAAATAATTTCTTTTTTCTAATAGTAGTAATTTTTTAGCATATTGATTTTTTTAAGAATTTTTGTTTCAATTTTTTTTTTTTTTTTCATTTTTGAAATTACAACAAATAATTTTTATTTTTGTTTTATTTTTATATAGAAAGAAATGTCAGAAAGAGAATCATTAAATAGTCAATTAGAACATCTTCAAATGAGATATGTTGGAACAGGTCATGCTGATATTTCAAAACAGTATGTATTCATATTTTTATTACGACCGTTTGATGAAATGATGATTGTATACTAATGATTCATTTTATACACTACAGTGAATGGTTAACCAATCAACATAGAGATTCATTATCATCATTTGTTGGACATTCTTCATTTTTATCATTATTTGCAATTGCTGAAAATGAATCTGTTGGTAGGGTTAGATATAATACTTTAACTGTAGGTATACAATTTCATTTTAATATTCATATTCCAGTTATTAACAACTCTATTTAATATACAGAAAATGATTAACCCATGTGGCGCAGCTCCAAAAATGGATATGGACAACAAAGACAACTAAAAATATCAACAATCATTATATACAACAGCGGTGTTAATAGTAAAATTACAATATATATAGGTTATCATGAATTATGTACAACAAACATCACTATCTCTTTTCAAAAAAAAAAGAAACAAAACAAGAATTCTTATTTCATCAACTCAAATATAAATAAAAACAGTACTATTGGTTAGGTTTAATAGTAGTAGTAACAACACAGAAATAAGAATAGAAACGAGTATTACTATTATTTCTAAAATAGTTTATTTTTATTTGATCTCTAAAAGAATTTCATTTTAATAGATTTATATAAAATGAAGGTTGTAATTATTGGTTTTTTAATGATGATTTTATTTATTTGGCAGCACTTGGACATAATGAAGCAATAGCACCAACGAAACCAGCATTATAATCAGTAGCAACTTCATTTGAAATGTAATTTGTACGATCATCAGTGTATGTATCATCAGCTTCTGGACCACCAACT
>JACAFY010018013.1:0-12500 GCA_015252635.1 Dictyostelium capitatum | reverse complement strand
AAATAATAATGAAGGATATGATGAGGATGAATCAAGATATAGTGGTTTTGATGAAGATTTCAATGATGATGGTAGTGGAGTAAGTTTTGATGGTGAAACATCACAACAACAATTCAACAGAGAAACAAGAGATGATTTATTCGAGTTGGAACATGAAATTATGGATGTTCAACCACCACTTTACAAACAAATTAAATATGAAATTCATGGACTTTACAATGAAGATCCATCATTTTGGGATGTTAAACGTTTATCTCAAGTATTTCAAATTCATCCTGGCCGTGTTGTTGCATTGATTCGTTATGTAGATATTGAAAAAATGGAAATTGAAAAGGGATTCCCAGTTCACAAAGATCTTGAAATACAATTAGAAATGGATTGGGGTGTTCGTCTTGAAGATGAATATATGGGTGAAGATGATCAAAAACAATATCAAGATGATTCCCATTTTGCATTCCATAAAGGTGTTGGTCGTGGTACTGTAGCAATTAATGATTCATATAAAAACAAAACACGTAACAATAAAAAACAAAGCTCAACTTCAAAACCTGATCCAATTCATGAAATTCCAACTAAAATACCAGATGCATTACCAGAGAAACCAATTTATTTCCGTGGTCCAACTTTTGTTTTACCAAGAAAGAAAAATATTGTATTTGTTGATACCTCTAGAGATCCATTAACTAAAAAATTAAATCCTGATCCAATGGTACTCATTCAAGGTATTGATGGTAGTTTACGTACTCCTTCATCAGATGAAAAATCGGTTATCATCAACAAAATTAGACCACAAAAAGTTAAAAGAGATTATGATTCAATTCTTAATCGTCCAATTAAATATAGATTACCATCACAACAACAATATGTTGCTCCAAAAGTAAAAGAAGAAGTTAAACAAGAAGAAGCTGAACTTTAAAAAACATTATAATTTCGATATATATACATAAATACCAAACAAAAAAAAAAGAAACCAAAAAACAAAAAAAAAAAAAACAAAACAAATAATACCCTAAATAAAATAACAAAAGTAATTTAAATTTAAATATTGTGTGTTCGTATAAACAAAGTTTTATAAATATTACAATGTTTTTATTTTTATTATTCGAATCCATCATCATCATCATTCCAAATGATCGTTGATTTCTTTGGAGTTGGTATAAAAACTTTTTCTTGTTCTACTTTTTCTTCTTCTTGTTGATCGTCATCAAATAAAATATCATCATCGTTATCCCAACCACCTTCAGGTTTTTCATCATCATTTGCTGTTGTTGTTTCTGTATTATTATTATTATTTATAGTTTGTGGTGGTTGATTTTGTGGTTGTTTTTGTTTTTCTGGTGATATATATAATGGTTGTTGAGTTTGTTCTTTTTGTTGCTCTATTAATTGTTTATTCTTTTGTTGTAATTCTTTTTGTTGTTCATCTGAGAGTGTTTGCTTTAAAGGCAATTGTTTCTTTAAACCACCTAATGACATTGCAGATTTAGCTGGTGTGCTTAATGGTACATTGCTAAGATCAACTGTAACTTTATTATTATTATTATTTTCATATTCTAAATCATCTTCATCGATTACATTTTGCTGTTGTTGTGATTTTGTATTTGTGTTTGTTGTTTTATTACTTGGTGTTACAGCTTTATTGTTACCACTACTACTACTACTTTCATTATCATCATCGAAATCAAATTTTTCTAATGATGATACTTTAGGTTTTGAAACTTGTTCTGTAGCATCTATAAATGCAATTGGTTTGTTTGGTTTTACACCTGGCTCTTCACTATTTTGTGTACTGTAATCTGGTAAACAACTAAAATTTATCCCCATTGGTTTTATGCTGCGTGATATAGTGTGTATATATCTCTATATTTATAATAAAATTTAATATATTTGGTGTATGATTTATTATTATTACTATTATTTAAATTTCATATATTTGTGGTTTTATATAAAGATAATAATAATTTGTGTGTTGCTAACAAAAAATAAATATAAAGATGTTAAAAATTATTGAAATGTGTTTGTTGTAGGTTTTTTTTTTCAAAATTTAATTTTTTTTTTTTTTTTTCAATTTTATTTTAATTTTCAAAAAATCTGTTTATCACGCACATTCAACTAAATACTAATAAAAACAAATATTTAACACATAACAATTAAAACAACGACAACAACAACAATAATAATAATAAAATAACAATAACAACAAGCGCCAAAACAATAACAAACTATCAATTACAACAACCACTACAAACGGGATATACACAGTAATATATTATACATAATTTAAAATGGGCTTTAAGGACGAGGATGATCATATATATGAAGTTTCAGATGATAGTGACGAAAGTGAAAGAGAGGATTCAGAAGAGGAAACCAATGTTAAAAAGAGTGAAGCTAGTATAGATTGGTTAACTGATCTAACTAGAATTTATATTGGTCAATATGAAAAGGGTGATGCAGTTAAAGAAAAGGTTTGTTGATATTTTTGTTATTGACATTATTGAATTCACCACTCCTACTCTGCCATTTATGTTTTGTACCTTTTTTACTTGAATATTGAACATGAGAGAGGGGTAAAACACAAAAAAAGAATAAAGAGGGGAATTACAATTAAAAAAAAAAAAGAGTGAAACTAATTCATGAATATTTTATTTATATCAATATATATATATATATATATATTGTTTTCTTGTTTTGTTTTTGTATTTTTATTATTATTATTATTATTATTATTAGGTTATCACTGATCAATTAAATACTATAAACATAGAATATACAAATAATAAAAAAAAATATAAATATACAAATTTAATTAAAGATTTATATAGAAAAGGTTTTATTAGATTAGATAATGTAAGATATAACAACAACAATAATAATCAACATTATACAAACAAAATGTATACTAATAACAATTATTAAATGTAGAAATCATTGCTTACATTTTTATATAAAATGTTTCAAAAAGAAAGAAAAGAATATAACGATTTTAGAACTAGCCACAGAAATTTAAAACCAGAATTTACAATTTCACAACCATATTTAAATAAATTACCACCACCAACAAAGCCAATTAAAAATTTTAGACCAATCGGAATTGACAATAAAGATAATGTAAATAAATCACAATCACAACAACAACAACAAAAATCAATATTTGCAGTTCAACCACCTTTACCATATACACTTCAAAGTTATGATATAAAATATATTAGAGAAAGAAAGATACAAATAGCATTGGAAGAAAAGGAAGAAAAAGCAGAAAAAGAATTGGAATTACAAAAACAAAAAAAAAAAGAAGAGGAAGCTGAAAAAAATAAAAAAAAAGAAGAAAGAGAAAAGAAAAGAAAAAGAAAGAGTAGTGAAAGAGAAGAAAAAGAGGCAAAACTTAAATTGACAGACGCTCCACCAACTACAACTATTACAAATACTGCAACTGCTTCTGCAAATTCAGCAGCCACAGCAACCACAACATCATCATCAATTTTACCAGATACAACAACAACAACAATACAACCACCAATTGCAACTACTGCTACACCAACTGTTTCACTTGAAAGAGAATTTTTACAACCATTAAAAGTTGATAATGATCCAATTGATTACAGTGAACTTGAAAATTTAAATAATCCAATGATGAAAGGTGATGAAAGAATAGTGACAATGCCAGTTGGTACACCAATTCCAATGTCAGTGATGCAAAAAACATTACCACCAGTAGGTGAAACAGTTCCGACAACTCTTCAACATAATAACCATAGTTTTTCATTGGATTCTAAATTATTAGAAGCATTAGTACCAGTTGAAAAAGAAGTTATCGCTACTGCTGCTACACCCACTCCAACATCCAACATTATTCAAACTCAACCAATAAACGACAGAATATCACCATCAAATCAACAAAATAGTATATCAACAATGAAACCAATGATTCCACCAATTTCCCCACATTCAACAATGCAACAGCCAATGCAACAGCCAATACAACAACAACAACAACAACCAGTGCAACAATCAATGCAACAACAAAAACAACCAACAAATAATAATGATGTAATTCAAAGTTTAATAAAGATTGCAAGTAATCCAGTTATAGTTGATCAAGTTAAACAATTGTATGAAAATCAAGTATTTAAAGAACAAGAATTAATTGCCCAGAGAATGGAATTGATTAAACTTCAAAATGAAAGAAAACAAGCAAAATTACAATCATATGTTCAAGAATTGGTAAATTGTGGAAACGATTTGAAATTAAAAGATGAGGTAACAAAAAAACTTGCAGTTCAAGCTAAACTGATTCAAGACGAAGCTCAAACTGAATTGGAGAGTTTCAGTCGTTACATTGTCGATGAAATGGGTAAATATACAACCGTACAACAAATTACCCTCCAACAATTGGGTGTAATTGGCTTTTTTCAAACAACTGATATTGATCAAATTCAACAACAATTGAAGATTGTAGAATCTTTATTCCCTAACATTAGAAAGGTATAAATAAACAAAATAAAAAAAACTGTATTCAACAACACATACAATAAAGAATTATGATTTAATTCATTTTTTTATTCCTTGTATATCACTATAATAAAATATTTAAATAAAAGTATAGAAAGCATAAAAACCTATTTAAAGAGTATAATATCAATAATAAACATGTGTATGTATTTAATGGTTTATTTATTTTTAATGTTGAATTAAACCATCATTATCAAAAGGTTGTTGTTGTTTTTTATTATTGATTGAGAGTTGGAAAGTTGAAAAATAATCTAAACCAATATAAGTATCAGAATATAATTTAATATTATAGTTTGTAGAGGATTGGTAAGGTGCAGATTGAATTTTAAAGTTTGCAGTAATTGAATTTGAAATCATTTGAGGTACTCTCTTGAAACCAATTAATTGTTCTTTTTCATTTGTTAAAACCATAATCCAACCTTCATCTTTTTCTTTTGAATACAATGGAGCAAATGATTTCATGTTTGTAAATTTCTTATTTTCTCTGGTAGCTCTAACTTTAATAGTAAATTCTTGACCAGAATTAATTTGTGGTTGACCTTTACCAACAGCACCATTATCGGTAGTGGTTGTAACAATTGAGTGTTGAATGGAAATTCTTGGTAAATGATCAATTATATTGGTTGTTTCTTTAATTTGATTATCAGAGAGACCAAGATTAACAAGACAATCGTTTAATTTTGAACGATCAATTACTTTTAATAAATCTGAAAGACAGACAATTGGTTGACCATTTGGTTGTGTTAAATTTGAATGAATGAAATCTGCAAATTCAAGTGTAATATGTGGAAGTACAGAAAGTGATGAATTGTGATCCCAACGACCTTGAACCAACATTTGGAGTAATTTAATTACCTGGATTGAAGTTTGGAAATAACCATATTCAAATGAAACATCAATCATAGCTTGAAGTATACGAATACCTTGATCCAATGCAGATTTTGTATCTGTTGTAAAATCGGAAATTGGTAATGGACATCTTTGGAAATGAGCTTGTAACATCAAATGGACTTTGGTATGACTATCTTCATAGTTTGAACATTTAATTGGAAGTAATTCATTGAGTTCTTGATTTAAAATTTCTTCGTTGTGTCTTACTGGGAATTCATTGTATTCGGCAGCATCTGATAAAACACGTAACAATGATTTAACATCACTATCTCTTTTGATATTATCTGAAAAGTTTTGAACAGTTTTATAATTGAGATAATAGAATGAAGCAATTTTACCCATAGACATTGGTTGAATTTCATCGTATTCATTAATCTCAATACATGATGATTGTTCTAAATCACCCAATGTACGATCAAGTAAATCTGAAAGATATTGATTTACAGTTTCAACACTATTATCTTCCAAACCATAATAGGATGGCGAAACAACTAATCTTCTAAAGAAAAATGTGTTTACCAAATAATTGATGGCACTTTGTTTTGATTGAATGGTACCAGATACAATTTCTGCATTTAAATGATCATGAAGGAAATCTTTAAGATGACTTTCAACTGGGAATGGATCGTAAAGGAATTTCTTGTAAAATTGTTTCTTTGGTTCATGTACCATTACCATTGCTTTACCTTCTTTATCGAATTGTGGACGACCCGCACGACCAATCATTTGTAAAACATCTGTCAATGGGAAATCTACATAACGTTTTGTTTTACCATCAAAATATTCTGTACCTTTAATGATGACTAAATGAGCTGGTAAATTAACACCCCAAGCCAATGTTGATGTGGAAATGAGAATTTGAATTTTATTTTCACCAAATAATTCTTCAACAATGGTTCTATCATTATCATTTAAACCAGCATGATGCATACCAATACCAAATGAAAGTGTATGTTTAAGATGTGCATCTTTAACACGTGATAATGTTGGTTCCAAATCGAAATCTTTTTTAATCCATTGTAATGGATCATTGTCGACAACGAGATATGAAATTAAATCCAATGCAGTTAAACGAGTTTGACGACGACTGCTAACAAATATCAATACTGGTTTCTTTGGTGAATAGGTTGAAATTGCAGCAAATGATGGTTTGTTCATCGTTTGCATACGTGGACAATAATTTTTACCTTGGAAACCTTGAATGTGTACTTCAATTGGTACTGGACGACATGATGGACGGAAATTGAAAAGACCTACCTTTTCAATACCCATCCATTCACTAAGATCAATTGCATTTGCCATTGCAGTTGATAAACCAACAACACGAATATTAACACCAGTTTGTTTGGAAATCATTTTCATACGACTAACAATTACCTCTAAAATTGGACCACGTAATTCACCAATCAAATGAATTTCATCGATAATCAACAATGAAACCGATGTTACATAGGAACGATTTTTCCAATTTCTTGAAATACCATCCCATTTTTCTGGTGTTGTTGTAACGATATCAGCATTTTGCAAAGCAATCATATTTGGTGTGTAATCACCAGTTAATTCAACCAACTTTTTACCCATTTTATCTGCAAATTTAACTTTCCAATCGTTCATTCTTTCACGTACCAACGCTTTCAATGGTGCAATATAAACAACTTTCATGTGTGGTTCATCACGAAATACTTTAAACATTGCCAATTCTGCACAAATTGTTTTACCTGAACCAGTTGGACTTCCAAGTAATACATTGTGATTTGTATAGTATAGTGTATGGAATACTTGGGTTTGAATTGGATTGAAATGAGAGAATTTAAATAATGATTCAAAATCTTTGTTTTTCAAAGCAGCAACTGGTAATGGTTGAAGATCCAATAACTCTGTATTTACAACACGATCTTGTTGTGGTAATACCAAATGTCTAAATGAAATTTCTCTAACACCTTCACTACCTAACCAACGATCAGAAATATAATTTAAAAAGAATTGAGCAGGCATTGGATTTGGTAATGGAATAATACATGTCAATGTAATTGGATCAGGTTGATTATAGATTTTCTTTGTCAACATGAAATATTCACTATGGAAAATGAATTGATTTTCATTGTCCTGAATCCAAATCCAAAATGGTTGACTATCGCCATGCATTTTATCATTCCATGTAAACAATGGAATCAATGTCATATTGATACGAATAATATTTGCGGTAATTGGTTGAACTTGAATATCAAAATCCAATTTTGGAAATTGTTGCGCAATCTTTTTGGTTGCTCTTGCAATGATATGATTACCAACAACGAAACCCAATTCACCAACTTCCATATCACAAATATCATCTGGTGTCCAATCTCTATCTTCAATCTTTTTAATGGTATCTGCTGCCAATACTTTTGCTTGACGTAATGGTGATTCAAAATGCCATAATTGATGATCAATCATTTTACAAAGATCCAATGTAATTTTAGCTACACCACACCAACCTTTTTTCAATGAAATTTCAAATAGACCACGAAGAATTCTAGAACTATTTTGAACAGTGTAATTTGAATCACTAACCAATGAGAAACCATCAATGGACGAACGTGAAAAGAATGCCTGAAGTAAACATTTTACTTTGGAGTGATTATCAAGTACTGCAGTTTGATAAAGACATGAACCTTCTGCCAATTTATCCAATTCAATGGATTCTTCTTCACGAAGTGTAATATTTTCAAATTCTGAACTATTTGAAAGGATATTCAAAATTTGTTCTTGAGAAAGTTGATCATGTAACATCTCATTGAATGTTTCAATGGATGGATGTTTAATGTAGTAATGTGATGCAATTCTACCAAGTTCAGTCATTGAAAAGTTTTCAGATGCTTCATCGAAACGAATCATTCTACATTGTTCCAATTTCTTTGCTGAACGAATAATGATTTCACGTTTAAACTCTTCAAGTTGTGGATCTTTTGCACGTTGTGATTGTGGAATACCATATGATAACGGGTTTTGAAGCATACGAATAAACAAGTAGGTATAAGATAACCAATTGATTGCTTCATTTACATTGGATACAGTACCCAATACAATTTCAGCATTGAGATGGTCTTCAAGATTTGTAATAAATTTACTTTCAATTGGCATACAACTAGACATTAATGAAAGGTAATGATCCAATTTATCTTTTGATGTTAAAAGGAAACCTTCACCACTACTATCAAATTGTGGACGACCCGCACGACCAAATATTTGCATTACATCTGAAATACCTAAATCCATGAAACCACCATTCTTTGCATTATAAACTTGAGTACCTTTAATAATTACTGTATGAGCTGGTAAATTTACACCCCATGCTAATGTTGCTGTACAAACCAATACTTTAATTGTACCATCTGCAAAATATTTTTCAACGACATTTCTATCACATCTTAATAAACCTGCATGATGTACTGAAATTGCACTTGCAAACAATGATCTAATTTCTTTGCTTTTAACTTTTTCAACTTCTCTTTTTGCACCATAGGATGGTTCATCATTTGAAAAATGAAATCCTTTTTCCTTTGCAAATCCTGCCATAATTTCAGCGGTTTTAACAGTGTCTTTACGTGAATGTACAAAAATCATAACTTGATGACCTTCTTTCAATGATTTTTCCAAACGTTCATAACAGAGTAAATTCATATTGTTTTTCATTGCCATGATACCAAGGTTATCTTTTACACCAATGAAATTTTGAGTTAATGGTACTGGACGATAAGAAGAATCAAAGTAATGAGTACCAGAAGTTGGAGCTCTAATAAAACGTGCAACATCTTTATAATTTGGTAATGTTGCAGATAAACCAACAATACGAATCATCTCTTGAGTAGTTTCGACTTGACGTAATGTTCTTGCTACAATACATTCCAATACTGGGCCTCTTTCTTCATGGAGTAAATGAATTTCATCGATAATAATTAAACGTACCAATTTAGTCAATGCAACATCACTACTCTTTCTTGTAATTACATCCCATTTCTCTGGTGTTGTTACAATGATTTGAGTATCTTTCAATTCTTTTTGAGTCAATTGCATATCACCAGTTAATTCTTTTGCTACAATACCCAAATATTTTAAACAACTTGAAAATTTATCTGTCATTTCACTTGCCAATGCTTTCAATGGTGCAATATAAATGATTTTGAAATTATCTTTATCCAAGTAACCATATGGATTAATATTTGATTCAATTTCATGAAGAACAGTCAAAAGTGCAATATTTGTTTTACCTGCACCAGTTGGTGCTGAAATCAATATGTTTTCATTGCTTTTGTATGCAGATTCAAATACACGACTTTGAATACGATTCAATGATTTAATATGACCAAAAGCAGCACGTGATATCTCTGCAATTGATTCTGCAATAACTACTAGTTTTTCATTGTCTTCAAATGGTTTTGGTGTTGAATATGGTACCATTACTTCAGTGTGTGTTGTTTTCTCTATACGAGTTGTACCTTTTGGTAATGCAACTTTACCACCATATGGTATATCAATTGTTAATTCACCACCTCTAAATTCTTTTTGTACAACTTGAACAACGTTTGAACTATGATTTGAATTATCTAATTTAATAGTTTGATTTTCAAATTCTTGTTGTTGTTGATTACCATGTTGTTTAAATCTTTTTTTATCTTCTTTTGCAAATTGTTTACCCATTTCTTTTTCATCTTTTGTTTGAATTGAAAAGTGATTTAATGGACCTAAATGATTTGATGCTCTAAATCCACTGGTTGCTGAACTTAATATACTTTCACGATATGTAATTATATCACTAACTAATTCCAAATGATCATAACCCATTAATCCAATCATATCTTCTTCCAATGAATCCTTTTTATTTCTTAATGATGACATTATACTATTGTAAATCTCTTCTGATGGTATACCAATTGATGCTGATAACATTAAACATTCATCTTTTAACCATTCAATTGTATATCCATCAACTATTGATGAATTACCTGTAGCACTACTGTTGGTGGTGGTGTTGGTTGCTGTATTTGCTAATTTCTTTAATTTCTTTGATTTTTTAATTTGACCAGGTTGATGGATTAAAGTCATTTCATTTAATGGTGTATTTACCAATTCATCATGTTTCTTTTCTTTTTCTAAATCTGAATTATTATTGATTTTTGTATTTATAAAATGATTAATTTCATCAAATAATGACATTTCGTCATGATCGTAATTTAATTGATATGGACTATTCAAATAATTTGACCATTCCATTGATTCATTTGAATCAATATTTGCAATGGATTCTTTTGATTGAGTTGCATTTGATTCAAATGGGTTTTTAATTTTAATTAATTCACCAACCAATTCAGTTAACGGATTATACATTGATACTTTGAAAAATGAATGAAATATTTGACGTAACGATTCACATTTTGATGGTTTATCTTTATGTGGATTTGCAATAATCATAAATGTTTCATAAACTGCTGATGCTATTTCATCGGATGGTACTTCATCATCTGCAATCATTTCAATTACTAATTCTTTAAATCTATTAAAAGTTGATCTATTTTCTTTTTCTTTTTCTTTATTTTGTTCTGTAATGAAAATAGTGTTATTAATGAATGTACAAATATATATATATAAAAACATTTACTAATTAAATCTATCAAACTATTAACATACTAGCATCACTAAAATAGTTCCAATTTAATTGACCTTTTTCAATGATTCTATCTTTTTCTTTTTTCTTTTCATTTCTTTTCTTTGCGATCTCTCTATTACGAATTACAACTTGTTCATCATACAATTGTCTTGATTCATTATTTGATAATGATCTAAGTGTA
The DNA here is from genome assembly GCA_015252635.1 of Dictyostelium capitatum. Classification (NCBI taxonomy): domain Eukaryota; phylum Evosea; class Eumycetozoa; order Dictyosteliales; family Dictyosteliaceae; genus Dictyostelium; species Dictyostelium capitatum. The sequence goes on along the minus strand of JACAFY010018013.1, from coordinate 1,269 downwards.
TTTGATAATGTTGGTTCGAATTTATTTTGATTATCGAATATCCCCATTATTATTATTTGGATGATGGTCTATGTGTGTATGATTTGTGTAATAAGTTTTTAATAATAATGAAAACTAAAAAAATGAAAATTAAATGAAAAAAAAAAAAAAAAAAAAAAAAATTTTTTTTTTTAATTTTTTTTAAATTTTAAAAAAATAAAAATAATATAATTTTTTTTTTTTTTTTTTTTTATAAAAATTTATTTTAATAAAATTTGTAAATTCGTGATTACCCATCATCCCTTTAATAACTTTATCAGCATTATCTTCATCTTTTAAAACTGATGATGATGGTTTACCACCTTTTTTAGTACGATTATTATATTCAATTTCCAAAAGATCTTCTTCTGATAATTTCAATTCTTTAATTAAATAAGCTTCAACATATTCAACTTTATAATCACCATTAGGATTTGAACCAAATGTTGTATTACCATATGTACTTGATCTAGGTAACCCATCACCATGTTCTGAAAAGAATTCATCTGATCCTTTTGATTCACCTTTTTCAAATGTACTATCTATTGACCATGAATATAATAATTCACCACCCATTGCAAATCCATTAAACAATGTCATTGAATTTGAATTTAAATATTGAAAATTCTTATCTAATCCTGTACTTTGAAATACCTCTAATTTTGGTTCCAATCTAAATATAAAATTATTTTTATTTCCATAGAATTTAGGGTACTTTATTTTAAAATGTTCATCGCAAAATCCACCAAATATTTGACCATCTTTACCATCTTCTTTTACAAATACTGGTGATAATAGTGAAAATAATAATTAGTATCATAATACTACTTCTATATGTCACATTTATGTAATATATTCATAATGTGTGTTTGTTTACATACTAATTACTGATCCCTTTTCTGCAATGTGTGTTTGAAATCTATTGAATGAATGTCCATCTCTTGATGATGAAAATAGTAATTTCCAATTCTCTTTATATGAATCATTTGGTAGGTATCTTATAATTTGTTTTAATTGATCAGGTTTTATTAATTTTGATTCTATATCGAAATGAGGTAACCTTATATTATCATCATTCATTGAAGAATTATCTTGTATATCATCTGTATTATGTTTTTGTTTTGAATGTGATGGTCCCATTGTATTTGTATATATATAAAATTTTATGTTGTGTCTTTTTTATTTTTATTAATTAAATAAAAATGAAAAAAAAAAAAAAAAAAAAAAATAATTTTTAAAAAACGAAAAAAT
>JACAFY010018005.1:0-13763 GCA_015252635.1 Dictyostelium capitatum | reverse complement strand
TGCGGGCACCGTTCCCTTTTTATAAAAAAAATTTATTAAAAAACAAAAAAAAAATTTAAAAAAAAAAAATTTTTAAAAAAAAATTGTTTCTTCCATAAAAAAAAAAAAAAAAAAAAACTTGCTTTGTTATTTTTTTTAAATTATAATAATCTTGATAACGAGAGAATATTTACATATACAACTATAAACATGGAGTAAGAGTTAAATGTATTGTTAATATCAAAAATTGTAAAATATAAAATACTAACAATGGATTGCTTCCTACAGTGAAGAAATATTATATAAAATCATTTTAGTAGGAGAAAGTGGTGTAGGAAAAGTAAATATTTATTATATGTTAATAATTAATAATGTAACAAGATTTATAAGTGTATTAACACCGCGGTGAACATTTACAGTCAAGTATATTAGTTAGATTTACAGATAATACATATTCACAACATTTTGCACCAACATTAGGTGTTGATTTCAATGTTAAAACAATTAGAAATAAAGAAACAGGTCAAACAGTGAAATTGCAATTATGGGATACAGCAGGTCAAGAACGTTTTAAATCAATTACACAAACATTTTATAGAGGATCACATGGTGTTATAGTAGTTTATGATGTTACTGATCCAAAATCATTTGAAAGATGTAAAAATTGGGTAGAAGATATAAATCAATATACTCAAGATGGTATGATTATCATACTGGTAGGAAACAAATCTGATATGGTTGCACAAAGAAAAGTAACCTTTGAACAAGGTGAAGAAATGGCAAAACAATTAAAAACTAAATTTTTAGAGGTATCCGCAAAAGAAAATAATGGTGTTACTCAAGTATTTGATTTATTGGTTCAAGATATTGAAACAACGTATGTGTTATATCAATTAATATTAATTACTTTATAATTATAATATACTAATAATATCGGAATGGTGCGTAACTTACAGAATGAAAAATAGTCAAGTACAACAAAAACAAATGAATTTAAATGCAGATTTAAATCAAAAGAAAGGATGTTGTTAAATAATTTAGTAGAAAGTAAATAGAAGTAGTAGTAGCAATAGTAATAACGACACATTTCAATAACAGCAAACAATCACAACAAACAATAACAACAGCAACAACAATAATTCAACATTTATATTTAAACATTCCAATTATCAATTTCTTTCACATACAACATTTTTTTTAAGTAGAAATTAGTTAATTTTATTTAAATTTTTTAAAACGCCTTTATAAATCAGTATCATATCATATCATTCATATTAATAAATAAAAAATCATTTGTAAAAAATAATTTGTAAAAAAATATCTTTTTTTAATTTATTGGGATTTTGTATATAAATATTATATCTTATAACCCCCCCATTTATATAAATAATTTAATATTATACATATAATATGAAATATAGTTGATTTTAATTATTTTATAAATTAAATGATGGTTTTTACAATTCTTATTGGGCTGAATTATTATGATTTTTATTTTAAACATATCAGCCATAAAAATTTAAAAAAATAAATTTTTTTTTTTTTTTTTTTTTTTTTTTTTTTTTTTTTTTTTTTTTTTTTTCTTTTCTTTTTGGTCAACAACAGATTTTTAATAAATAAATATTATAATAGGTTGGGTTATAATTCCTTTTTTTACAGTTGTTTATAAAAATAGGATATTAGAAACATTTGTACTATATATAAAAATAAAATCACCTAATAAATCACACATTGTACATATAGTCTATTTTAGTAATAATTACTAAATTTATAACACAACATCAACATCAATTATTATTCATAATGGAACATGTTAATGATAAACAATTGGTATGAAGTGTTTAATTATATAAATATATATATATATATATATTTAGGAAAAAAAAAAAAGAAATCGATCGAAATTTATTTATAGATGCTAATATTATTTTTTTTAACAATTTTAGTTAAAATGGAAAAAGAATGCCTGGTTAAATTCAACTCAATTATATGGTGAATTAACAGATATTATAATTAAGGATACAGTGTATGTATATTGCTCAATGATAAGAGTAATAGATTATATCACACGCACACACAATTACTAATTATAATTGATACAATTTCTTATACAGTTTTACACGTAATTTTGCAAATTTAATTGATAATTCAGAAGTTGATTCATTTTCAAAGAATATAGTAAACATTTTCACTACAGCAAATAAAACATTACCATTAATTAAAGATTTAATTTATAATGAATTCAATACTAAAGTATTAGCAGAAGGTGAAGGTTCAATTTTACGTGGTAATAGTATTGTAAATAAAATTGAAGGTGCATACGTACGTTTAATTGGTGCAAATTATTTAAGATTTGTATTATGTGATTTGGTAACTAAAGTTGTATTAGATAATGATTTAAAATTAGAAATTGATCCAAGGTAAGCTAATTACGCGCACATACATACATACATACACCATCATTATCATATAATATATAGTGTATAATACTAATAATATATTACATGTACACACATACACTAGAAAATTAAATGATTATTATAAAAATGGAGTTGATTTTGAAAAAAAGAAAGCAGATATTGAAATTAGAGAGAATCAAGCATCATTACATAATGTTGCACAATTATTTTTGGATAGAATTACAGATGCAAGTGTTGTTGAAGAAATGCCAAGAGAAATTAGAGCAATTGCAGATTATACAGCAGAATCTGCAACAAGATATGCACCTGAATCACTTGCTCCATTAGTTGGTGGTTTCATTATGTTAAGATTCTTTTCTCCTGCTATTGTAACACCAGAATATTCAAAATTATTATCATCTGAAGTTGCACCTTCAAAAAGAGCAAAGAGAAATCTTGTATTATTAGCTAAAGTATTACAGGTAATTATCATCATCATCATCATCATCATCATTATCATATTACCAATACTACAATGATATATTATATCATACTAATATCCTCCATCTCTCATTTATTATTATAGAATGCATCAAATGGTGTATTATTTGGAGGTAAAGAAGAGTTTATGACATGTATGAATGATTTTATTACAGGTAATAAAGATAAAATGTCTGCTTATTTTAATTTAATTTGTAAAGATCCAATGAATAGTACAAATAAATGGTCAGATTTAGAGGGCGTAAAATCAACAACAGTAGCAGCAACAGCAACACCAACTACAACATGGGCAAAACCAATTGTAGGTGGATCAAAATGGTTAGCAACTACTCCATCTGGTAATAATAATAATAATGCAACATCAACTAAACCAATTACAACAACACCAACACCAACAACTACTCAACAAACTAAATATAGTTGGGATTCATATATAAAGAATGTACAAATTCAAGATTTATTTGATTTACATAGAATATTCGATTGTTATAAAGATAAAATTATATGTAAATTATCAAATACAACTGTTGGATATAACAAGACAGCAGTTAGAGTTGTAGAGATATTAAAAGATTTGGGACCATCACCAAAAACTAAAACTGAAAGAAAAAAGAAAGAAACTGATGCATCAGAAGAACCACTAGCAAATGGAGCATCAATGGGATCAGTATTTGATGATTGTACACATATGTTGGAAAGAGCACGTTTCTTATTTCAAGGTCCAAATGATAAAAATGATCGTTCAGTATTTTACTTGATTGTAAATCGTGTTAAACCAGAAGTATTTGATAATGTAAATCCATTGATTGCACATATTTTCAAAGTAATGGATATTTGTGTAAATTCACCATACACATTGGTTGTTGATATGAGTTGGGCTCATATTTCAAATGAATTAAAGAAAGCAATTTTCACACATTTACCAAAATTGGCAGAAATATTCAGTAGAAAGTATAAAAAGAATATTGATAAAATATTCATTGTTCATCCATCCGCATATACTCGTGCTGTAATTTACTTTATGAGTGCATTTACAAGTAGAAAATTAAAAAGAAAGATCAATGATATTTATAATTGGAAAGAATTGGCAACATACATTGATTTGGAAAATATTGCATTACCAGAAACAAGTAAAGATTTCATTACAAAGTCATATCGTGTTGTAAAAGTAAATTCAAAAGGTAAAAGACAAGAAAGATTAATCAAATTCACAAGTAATTCATTATTGAATATTGATCCAAAAACACATAGAATTCAAAATGAAAAAAAGATTAATGAAATTGATGAAATCACTTCAAGATTAGGTTCAATTGAAATATCAATGAAATTATCAAGTGGTAGTGGTAGTGGTAGTGGTAGTAGTGATGGTGGTAAATCATCATCAATTTTATCAAATAAAATGTCATTTTTATCAGTTAAACAGAGTAGTAATAGTAGTAATAACAATAGTGGTAATACAGATAAATCATCATCAGAAGATAGTGGTGGTAGTGCAATTAGTTCAAGTAGTTCAAATAGTAGAAAATATATTTGTAATCATGAATTGGAAAGAGATCATATACTTCAAGATATATTTGAAACTGGATTTAAAATGGGTATTCAATCATCAAATAGGACAGTTGGTATGAAACAATTACCAACTGAATATAAAGTTATCAAAGTAAATAATGTTGGTAAACATCAAGAACGTATATTCAAATTAACAATTGATTCATTATTGAATTTAGATCAACAAAGAATTAAATCTGAAAATAGTTTTGCTGGTATTGAAGAAGTATTATTGGACCCTCATGATGATGATATCGTTTGGATGAAATATAAATCTGAATCAAATAAAAGAAAAATCATTTGTACTACAAAAGGTGAAGGTAAATTACTATTGGAAGTATTAACTGATGCTATCAATAAATATCAAACTACTATTGACATTCAAGAAGGTGCATTAAAACTTGATGCTGAAGAAGGTTTCTTATAAAGAATCCCAATTAATAAATAATAATAATCAATCAATCAATCAATCATATAAAAATAATCATATTGTAATTTTAGTCCCATTCAATAATAATCAAAAAATCAAAAAAAAGAAAGAATTATATAAAGAAACACAAAAAAAAAAAAGAACAAAAAAAAAAAAACAATAACAAAACAACAATACTATTTATTAAATTATTACAAATAAAATAACATAATTAATTTTAAAATTTTGATAGTGTAGGTGATTTATTTCCATTTTAATTTTTGAAAATTAATATAATAATCTCAATAATATAAATAATGAAATTTAATCTGTTTATGGAAATTAATTTTTTATATTTAAATAAAATTTTTTATTTTAATTTTAAAAAAAAAATTAATATGTATTATTTACATATATTATAAACTATGGATAATACATTATTTAATAGGGTATTTAAAAATATTGTACTTTTTAGATTAATATTTAAATATGTAAAGTTAAAAGAAATCAACTTTTGGAACACAAAGAAAAAGAATATATTGGCGAAATAATATATGAAAGTTATGAAATGTTAAATAAAGGTGATTTACCAACTGCTGGTGTATTGAAAAGAATTGAATTTGTTAAAGGTTGGGACTTTAAATGCATTAAAGGAGATATACCAGAAGGAACAAAAATTCTATAAATGTCTTCATTTGATTTTGAAATATTACCAAATTCAATTCAAGAGTTATCAGTTAGTTATTGTGATATATTTAAATATGATTTTGATGGCGTACCAACTTTTAATTCCATTCATCATTTAAATAATCTCAAAACACTTCATTTAATATTCAATAGAGGTTTGGTTATATTCCCAAAATTTAATTTAACAAATTGTATTTCAATCAAAGAATTACATATTGTCACAAAATCATATTTAGGCATTGAACCATTTTCATTACCAACCAACTTATTTGTTTTAAAAATAAATAAAATATCTAACAAATAAAAGTTGGATGTATTCCAAATAAAGTTCAAACTTCGGAAGTAATCGCTTCATCAAGATCTTGACTCTGATATGTTTTTAAGAGCATCATTACCAAGTAGTGTTACTAATACAGAAAATGTTGAAGATTTGAACAAAATGATATCAATATTACCAAGATCACTTAGAACAATTGCATTATCATTAGAGTTTAAAAAATTTAATTTAAAATTTCCAAATTATATAAAAGTAGAATATATCTAATAATAAAAATAAATATCTTTTTTTTTTCTAAAATTTTATTTTTTATTTTCATTTAATTTTTTTGGTTTCATATTTTTTTTAAACAACCTCAACCATAAAATAATAAACAACCAAAATGAAACAATCATTATTTGATAAAGTGTTTAAAAATATAGTATTAAAAAGATTAATATTTAAATATGTAAAATTATATATAAAGAATCAACAAATAATATTCAGTAACAGAAAACAATTATTAGAATACAAAGAAAAAGAATTTATAAGTGAATTAATATATAAAGGTAAAGAATTATTAGAAATTGGTGATTTACCAATTAATGGGGTATTAAAATCAGTTGAATTCACTACAAAAGAATTAATTAATGTTAATGGAAATGCAATTCCATATGGTGTTTCAGAATTGAAATTTGTTTATTCAAAATTAACCATTAAAGAAGCACATTATTCAAAAGATCCATTTTCGACATACCCTTCAACTATTAATAAAATTGATAATGCCGTTATAAAGGAACCGTATTACAATAAAATCAAAGATGTCGATGGGATTCATTTTAAAATACCATCAAACATTACATCAATTTCATTTATTGATTGTCCATATTTTTCAAATGATCATTTTAAAATACCAAACACTATTAAAAGTTTAAAGTTTTGTCATTATTGGGATAATGGAGAGAAACCAATAATTAAAGATGATTTACCAGAAAGTTTAACTAGCTTAACAATTGATGGATTTCGAAGATTTCAATTGACCGATAATGTATTACCAAAATCATTAAAAGAAATATCATTATCAACAAAGAAATGTTTTAATGGTATGAAAGAGGATGATAAATTTGATTTTAATTTTAACTTTATTAATCACTTGGATAAACTTGAATCATTACATATTCAATTTCATTATGGTGTAACTATGATTATATCACCAGAATGCAATTTATCAAATTGTAATTCAATAAAGAAATTAGAAATATCGTTTTTGAACTATAATTCAGTTATTAGACCAAACTCATTACCATCAAGTGTAACTGATTTAACATTTAATCAAGTTTATTCTCTTTCAATTGGATCAATTCCAAATAGTGTCACCAAATTCACAACAAACACAATCATTACCAAACCCGGTATATTTCCATCATCATTAATTCATTTACGATTAACATGCGGATATTTGTTTGGTGGAGGTATTAATAAAATGATATCAGTATTACCATTAACATTAAAAACAATTTCATTATCTAAAGAATATCAAGAAGTCAATTTAAAATTTCCGCAATCAATTGCTGTTGACTATTATGATATTAATAAATAAATTTATTATAAATTAAACTAAAATTAATATAATAATCTCCAAAATGTAAATAAAAAAACTTAATCTGCTAATTATATACAAATTACACCAATATTTTTAACATATCTAAAAGTTTTAAAAATTAAATTAAACATCCATAAAATAAAAAATTACAACCATCTAAAGAAATAAAAACTAGGACCTGACCAACAAAACTCAAATATAAACCAAATATATAGGTTGGATTAGAAGCAACAGCAGTGATTGTTGAAGAAAGAATTAAACAACAATTTAAAGATGCAGTCAAAAGAAATTTGAAAAAGAATCACTCTTTTATTTTGAATTGAAGATCATTTGGCAAAAGAATTTAAAAAACAACAATTGAAAAGCAACAGAAAATTGAAAAGAAACAACAAGTAGAAAAAAACGTAATAAACAAAAGTAGAAACAAGAAGATTAAGAGACAAAAGAAATTTATGTTATTTCAAGTATCGAAGAAGAAGATCTTACGTACAATTTTATTTTTGAGAATATACCTACAAAAAACTTCTGCTGTATATATTTCTATTATTAATAATATCTAATTTGTCAATGTCCAAATATATTTGTTTTAAAAAGAAATAATCTTTATTTGGTTGGTGTTTAATTATAATAAAAATAAATATCTTTTTTTTTTCTTATTTTTAAAATTTTTCATGTGATTTTCTTCTTTTTTTTTGACCATAAAATAATATTCAACAATAAAATAATAAACAACCAAAATGAAACAATTATTATTTGATAAAGTGTTTAAAAATATAATCTTAAGAAGATTAATATTAAAATATGTAAAACTATATAAAAAGAACCAACGAGTAGTTTTCAGAAACAGAAAACGATTATTAGAATATAAAGAAAAAGAATTTATAAGTGAATTAATATATAAAGGTAAAGAATTATTAGAAAATGGTGATTTACCAATTAATGGAGTATTAAAATCAGTTGAATTCACATCAAAGGAATTAATTAATGTTAATGGAAATGCAATTCCGTACGGTGTTTCAGAATTGAGTTTTTTTTATTCAAAACAAACCATTAAAGAGGCAAATTATTCAAAAGATCCATTTTCAACATATCCTTCAACTATCAATACAATTAACAACGCTATAATAAAAGTACCATTCAATATTAAAACCAGAAATACAGACAAAATAGATTGTATAATACCATCAAACATTACATCAATTTCATTTATTGATTGTCCATATTTTTCAAATGATCGTTTTAAAATACCAAATACTATTAAAATTTTAAAGTTTTTTCATTATTGGGATAATGGAAACAAACCAATAAATAAAGAAGATTTACCAGAAAGTTTAACTAGTTTCACAATGGTTGGTTTTCAGAAATTTCAATTGGCTGATAACGTATTACCAAAATCATTAAATGAATTATCATTATCAATAAAGATAACTGTTAATGGTATCAAAGATAAATTTGATTTCAATTTTATTCATCACTTGGATAAACTTGAATCATTACATATTCAATTTCATTACGGTGAAACTATAACACCAGAATGCAATTTATCAAATTGTAATTCAATAAAGAAATTAGATTTATATTTTTTGGGTTATAATTCAGCTATTAAACCAAACTCATTACCACCAAGTGTAACTGATTTAACATTGGCAAATGTTGCATCAATTGAAGTTGGATCAATTCCAAATAATGTTTCAAAATTAACAATTTTGTTTTACACACTTTTAAATAGTTTCATTTCAATTGGATCAATTCCAAATAGTGTCACTAATTTCACAACAAATAAAATCATTACCCAACCAGGTATATTACCACCATCATTAGTTCATTTGCAATTAACATACATGCAAGATTATAATGATGATTTTAATAAAATGATCAATTTTACCATCAACATTAAAAACAATAAAAATATCTAAATATTTTAAAAAAATAATATTCAATTTCCGCAGCTGCGACTAGTCAATTATTGTTAATTATAATGATAATATTTAATAAAATTATATTTATTATAAATTAAAATTATTAAAAAAATTAAAAATTAAAATTTATTAATTGAATATTATTTTTATTACTTTTTAATAATAATTATGTGGTAGTAATAGTCAAGGTTGAAATGAAGGTATTGGTTGTTTTTGTTTTATAGTCAATGGGTTGGTACATCATGTTCGTTAAATCTATATATTGGTAAAGGCGAAAAAATTAAAGATATTGCAAAAAGAAAAAAAAAAACTATTGCAACTACTCCATACACAACAAATGGTATATATAAAAGCTCAAAAGATTTTTACCTGCTGATCAAATTGAAATAATGGAAAGAAATTATTTAAAATCTGATCATACAACAAAGTTGGATTATAAAAAGATAAATAATAATCACACAAATACACATTCACTTAATAATTATTCAACCAATGATGAAATTCAACCATCAGATTCAAATAATGTATTCATAGAAACTTTAAAATTTATTAAAAACAACAGAAAATTCAAAAAAGAAAAATACATCAGTAGAAAAATCATCAATGGGATCATTATTAAGTCATCTATCTGAAAAAAGTAGTTTTAAATCCATTCCATTCATTAGAAAACATGCACCACCTTTAAATCAACCATTTATAATTCCACCACCACCAAATGAATTGATAAATTTTAATAAATTTAATGATCAAGTGGAAATGGTTTCACAAAACAAAAATTTAAATGAAACTACAAAAACATCAACAACAATAACAAAAACAACAACCGAAACACCAAATACCAATGAAACACCAATATCAAGTTCATCAATTGATAATTCTTTACCAACTTCTTCACCAAAATTGCCAGCCAAGGAAAATAAAAAGAAAATGAAAAATGATTATGACTTCGAGGTTCAAGAAGTATTTGTTTTATCAAGTGATGAAGAAGATAATAATAAAGAAATCATTGATGTTGATGATGATTAAATAAATATAAAATAAAACCCCACCTCCATTCCGCTTTAAAAAGAATTCTTTGTATTTTTTTTTCTTTTTTTTTAATTTTTTTTTTTTTTTCCTTTTTTTTAATCTTTAAAAAAAAAAATTCATTTTTTGCATTCTCCACACAACATATATAAAAAACAATAAACACAAAGAGAGACAATAATACCAATACACACATATATATTAACGAATTAACTCATAAAACTATAAAGGTATGTTTAATGATATGTGATAATGTTATAATAGAGTAAAAATAAAATCCAATGTTAACACTATAAAAACTAAATATTCAATTAGTGATATTTTAATATTTAGAGAAAAGTCAATACAATAATAATCAACAACAACAATATTACAATAATGATATTAGAGGATCAAACATCAAGTTATTTAGTATGTTTAAATTATAAAAAATTCAATTTCAAATGCACATAAACCACTTTTAATTAATGGAAAAGAAGCAATCACATTACACATTAATTCAATATTAAAATTGTGTCATATAGATATTAGAATTACCATATATTTCAACAAACACTTCCAATAATACCACTACTACTTCCTCTTCAACAACAACAGCAACAAACAAAAAGATTAAAATAGAAACAACAATAACACCTGCAAACTTTAGATTATACTTTAAATTATATTCATTTTTAAATCAAAGTACAGATAAAGAACTGGTCAACAAGATGAAATAGTGAATGATATAGAAGAAAAAGATGATGATGATGATGATGAATCAATTATATCACCACAAGATCAACAAATAACAATTGCAGTACCAAAAAAAAACAAAAGAAATTAAAAAATCAAATTTATTTGCAAATCATTTAAAACGTGTTCAAAAGGATCATAGGATATTAGATTTAAAAATTAAAGTTGGTATTTCAAAGATGAAAAAAGGATACAGAATTAAAATTAAAAGAAATAAATAAAAGGATTAATTTACTTTCAAGACAATAATCAAAATTAAAACAACAACATAACCAACCCATTGGTAGTTCATCATCAACGATATCACATGATTTAACATCTCAAATAAAAAAAAAACATTCCACCAATTCAAAATAGAGCAGGATCATCACCAAATACTCAATTACCATTACCAAATAATCTTTTAATAATAATTTAAACAACTTCTACCATACCAAATGATACCGTAAATATTGAAACAAACAAATAATAATAATACATCAAAACCAATTTTATCTATATATCTATAATATCTATAGAATCAAAATCATCAAAGGAAAAAGATACCTACAACTTTCTTCAAATACAAATGTTAATAAACAAACTTCCTCATAAACCATTTTCAAATAATAACAATAATACAAGTAGTGGTGGTTCTATAGATATAAATTTAAATAATAACACGTCCAATACGACAAAATATACGAATCTTTTGGGTGGTCACTATGGTAAATTTTGAACAGTTTGGAAAGTTGTTTCCTAAAATGTCACATTATAGATTATCATAACTTTCAAAAAGATTTAGTAAATTTTCAGCTTCAAATACACCAATAACAACAGGTGCAATATCAAGACCACTTTTATTAAAAAGATTATCAACAGTCTCAGCATCAACTTCAACAATAGTAAAAAGTAAAAGTTTAGAAGAGATTAATAGTAATATCACCTTCAACTTCATCTTTTCCCACCTCTTCAATTAATGTCACAACATCTAAACCAGTAGTTAAAAAGACTGTAATAACAGATAACAAATCAAGATCAAATATAAAATAGTAAAAAAATTGAACCAGTTTTAAATAATAAATGTCACGAGTAATATTAGTGGAATAATAATAATAGTAGTATTGGTAATTGTAAAAGATTATCAGCCACAACAACAACAACAACAACAACAACAACAACAACAACAACAACAAGAGAATTATATAATTCAATAATACAAACAACAATAATTATCCAACTGAACAAAGATTTATTTTAAATACAACTTCAAATTCTTCTTCAAAATTACGACAACTTCAAAAATCAATGGTAATAATAATAATGATCAACCACAACAACAACAAAAGTAAGGTGGTTCAAATATTTCTTTGGATATGAAAACAGGATAAAAAATCAAAATTAAAAGAAATAAATAAAAAGATTAATACTTTCAAGACAATAATCAAAACTAAAACAACAACTTAATCAATCTATTGGAAGTTCATCACCATCATCATCAAATACATCATCATCAACGATATCACATGATTTAACATGTCAAATCCCAAATGTATATAGTACTAGATTTTCACAAACATTTATATGAATTCCAACACCACTACAACTCACAACAACACTCATCACAATAATCATCTATACCGTCTTCACAATTACATTCACGATAACAATCACAACTTTCTAATATATAAAACTAGAACCTGAACAATCAGCAACGCTCTCAAATAAAATCAATAAGTTGGATTAGCAGCAACAGCATTAATACCAATTATAACTGAAAGTTTAAAAAATTATTGTTTGACAGATCAAGGCAATATACCAGAGGGTGTAGTTGACATTAAATTTGGTAAAGCATTTAGAGATATTAATTTTATGCATTTACCAAAATCCATTCAAAAGGTACAATTTTCAAAATTGACAAGAATTACAATTCCAGATGATTGTAATGGTTTAGAAGAATATAAAGATATACGTTTCATTACATTGGATGTTGCATCATTGGATTTATTAAATTATTTAAATAGATTCCCAAAATTAAAAATAATTTGTATCAACGGAGGTGATGGAAGAAATTTTGTTATCCAAGATGGTATTAGAGGTGTTATATTTGGTAGTACTTTTAATTCAAATTTACCAAATACATTCCCACAATCATTGAAAAGTGTTAAAACTGGTATTGATTTTACCAAAACATTCAATTTACATAGTTTACCACAAGATATTGAAGATATCTTCATCGGATCATATCGTGTTCACCAAACATTTGGTGAATTCAGTGGTTTTAAAAAATTAAAGAAACTTCAATACTTTTGCGGTAAACCATATGATAATCTTGAAGGTGTAGTTGTATCTGGTGCATTACCAAATATTGATCAAGTTACTCTCAACAACAAATTTAAATTTAAAAATAATAATGGTACATTAACCTTAGAAGAAACTTTTCAATTCGCCAAGACCAACCAATAAAATAAAAATCAATTCAATAAATAATAATTTTATTGTGGTTTTTATCATTAAATGGATATTTTGGTCTAGTATTTAAATTATATATTCTAAAAAAAGAAACAAATAGATTAACGTTTTGTTGATATTTAATTTCAAAGAAATTGTAACAATTTAAAAAAAAAAAAAAAAAAAAAATTTTTTTCGCCCAATATTTTTAAAAAAATAAATTTTTTTCATTAACCACAAAAAAAAAATAAAAAAAAAAAAAAAAAAATAA